>BGPR01017294.1:19833-32687 GCA_013235015.1 Araneus ventricosus | reverse complement strand
AGGGGAACTGAGTAAGTCTACTATGATCTTGCAATTTGTTGTTAGGGAAACTGAGTAAGTCTACTATGTTCTTGCAATTTGTTGTTTTGCACGACATTTTTTCGCTTTTTTCTCCTTTTCATTTCGGTACTGTTCTGTTCAGTTCTAATTTTCCAAAATCAACAATTCTTCAGCTCACTAGTGACGTTGCTAGGTTACTGCTTTCATTGCTGTTGTTTTTATTATTTAACTACTTTAGTATTATTTTAATTATTTAGGTTTTTTTTATTTAATTTTGCATGTTCTTACTTATTCCAACTAGATTTTTATTAATAGTAGTTGCTTTTTTTAAATTGCTGTATAGTTTGATTTTTATATTTCGTTTAATTAATATTTGTTTTCAGTTAAACCTTTTCAATCCAGTAATTCTAGGGGCTATTTTGAAATGCTTAACAACAGCTTATCTTGGGGTCAAGCTTCCCTACTTATATGATCAAGTCTCCCTAACATAGTGTCAAGTCTCCCTAGCCTTATGCTTAAGTGAGATATCAATTTAGTATGAGTACGTTTTTTATTCTTAAAAACTAAATCTTTTATTATGCTAACAATGATAATCTTCGAGAAATGTTAAGAAAATTAAAACTAGGATTAGTCTCCCTAGTTGCCCTTATCCAAGTGAAATGGCTGCGTTATTACAAATCTGTGAGATCAGAGAACATGTCTAGCTTTATTCCACCGAAAGATACGACAATATCTTGTCACTTTCAGAATTTTCTGAAACGGGACCTTATTATAACTGAACTCAGAATTTTCTGAGTTCTTGAATTCGCAAATTAACGAAAAATAACTTATCTCACAGCCTCTTGACGGTTATTATTAGTATTATTCAGTTGGGATAGGAAAAACCTACCTGTTTTAACCGAAAACCGGTTTTTTGGGGTTTCGGTTAACCAGTTTTTCCGGTTATTTTTTGTCCCGGTTATAACCGGTTATCTTTTTAAATCCAATAATCGGGTAAAAAAAACCCGGATCGGAAGTAAGATCGATTTTAGGTTCGATTAGACTAATATTTACCAAATTATGAAGTTCTGAATTTCATCATCTTAGGCCAATCACCGACAACCGCTGCCTCAAAGCGTCTGTTGGTTGGCGGATTACTGAAAGAGACTTTATGAACAGAAAATATTGGCCAATGGATTGATTTCCTATGAAAACAATATTAATAAAAAAATGTCTGAAAACGACGTTTTTTTAACCCTTTGAGTACTGAATTATTTGAAGATTTTTATGCCCATGGGACGGATTTAATTTGTCGCCATATGGATTAATATGTAAAAGTAATACATTTTATTTGGAATATACTTATATTGGTGATATAAATATATTTTTGAAACGGCATTTTAGTTACAAAATATAAATATTTATATAGAGCAAGAACCAACTGAAAGTCTGATAATTTTGTATCGTGTGGTATTTTTCAAAACATGTCGGTAAATGCAAAGGTACCTGGCATTGTTTGCATTGCCAAGTGGTTTCTTTTCTTATTTTATGTTTATAACATACGCGGCACCGTTTTTTAGGTTGTTTCTTTAATTTTGTTGCCGGAATATTCTCCGGAAAATGTGCCCAATTTTTCGCTTGCAAACGATGTGGCGCATCGTTACTTGTAGGACACCCACGGATATTATAATTTGGCAGGACCACTTCCGCCAATAATTCTTCTTAAATTTAGATGACGAGTCCGACTCTTCCACCGTAATTTCGCCCAAGTAAGCAGATGACGAGTCTCACTCGTCCACCGTAACTTCGCCCAAGTAAACAGATGACGAGTCTCACTCGTCAAATGTACCCAAAGGGTTAAATAAAAAAAAATGAAAACCGGTTATTTTGAGCGGTTATAACCGCCAGGTTAATCAGGAGGTGAAAAAAACCTGAATAACCGAAAACCGGTTATTTTGAGCGGTTATAACCGCCAGGTTAAACCGGAGGTGAAAAAAACCTGAATAACCGAAAACCATTAATTTTCGCAATAACCGCCATCGCCGCTTTTATTCAGCGATTCTGTCTAAAGGTTTGTCTTTGCATTATCTACAAGTGCAGCAAGATTTAGTGAATGAGACACATGGATGAGATTTGCATCTGGACAATTTCAAAAGCCCTGCAGCTATGAGAACGTTGGATATTAATTGTGTGTCAGATAAACATATTAGCGTTAAGAATTTAGAATGCATTAAGACTGAACTCGTCCTTCGCAAGCAGCATCAAACGGCAAAACCATTCGTCAAATAGTGTGGTTACCAGTCCGGTGCTCTCCAGCGGTTGTTGACAGTGATGATTCCGGTCCCATTCATCACGCCGAGATGTCATTCCATTTGAAAATATATCGATCCTATCTGTTTCCCGACGTCTGTAATTAATCACAATTTTCTTGCTTAATGGCAGCATCGCAGGGAGTTCGGGACTTGCAGAAAATGGCACCTTGTGTCATTTTTCCAACACTTAATCTGTCCTTCTGCGATCGTTTATCTGTTGGCCATCATCGCGGCAAGGACAACGTCTTTCAAATGCTGCCGGCAACCGCGCGTTGAATGATGAACTGTGAAAAAGGAGGTTTTTAATGAACTTACAATCTAATTGGTCCTCTGCCTTCGAGGACATTTTCTGTTCCTCTGTGGGTTTTTCTCCATAGGTTTGGTATCGGGTTGAATTTCTGATTAATTACCACTTCCAAATGTGATAATGTGAATTCTTTTTCTGGAACATGGTGCTAAATTTTTCTATCCAATCATGGTGACAATGATGATGGATTTTCTTTGGATTGTTAATAGAAATGTGCTGAGCGCTTCCAATGGGTGAATGCAAAAGAAAAACAGAGCGCTTGAAATTCATTACAGACGAATTCATCAACCGGAGATAAGAATTATTTCGGGAGATTAATTACCGCATTACACGCAATTTATTACCTTCATTTCAAGTGAAAATAAATTGGATTTAGCTGTCCTAATGGCTGCTAAGGTGCAGTGGAGAGAAATGTTTCCTTTTTGCACAGTCAGCTATGCTGAGCATAACTGGAGAGTAAGTGCGTGTCACTTCAGATCTTGTAAGTTATTTATGGGTTGAGTTGTTTGGTGCCTACATCTTTTTATGAACAGTTTGGTTTAAACTGTTCATAAAAAAGTACTGCAATTGTACGTAACTCTTCTAAAGTCTTTTTAGTATTTGAAGGATCGTCTAATACTAACCAGCGGGAGTGGTCTCCCCTAAACGTTCTCGTATACTTCTCGGAAAAGGTACTGTTTCCCCTACCCCCGCTTGGATAAAAAAATTCGAACCTATTGTAACCCAGGATCCAATGACTATCAGAAAATATTTAGGTAAAAAATCAGATTCGAAGAGATGCGTTCCGATTAAATGCATACCGATTTCTACTCTTTCTTGGCTCAAGGACAATCCTTCCGCGTGCGCAGATTGCTACCAAGTACGCATGCGCATGGAGAATAGGATGAAAAAAAGCGAAAAGCAGGAGTCAATAAATATCGTGCACAGAAGATTGCGTTCAATACGCATGCGCGTTGGAGATAGCGGACTCGTTGGAGATGCGATTATACAGACCGACAGACAGTCAAGCCGTTGACGGATTTGGCCCAAAATTTGATACGGACCTACATTCATGACGATAAAACTGTGTACGAAATTTTATCCATCTAGCTATTCAAGGTTTTGAATTATAGCGTTCGCATGACCGCTGACATACAGACAGACTGACTTCCCGCTGACGGATTTTGTCCAAAATGTGATGGAAACCTACAAATTATATGTCAAGTTCACATACCAAATTTCATCCCCGTAGCTCTAATAGTTTTCGAGTTATCGTGTTCACAGACATAATTCCAAAATTGTGTTTTTCGGACTCAGTGAGGTCTGAAACGTGGAGATCCGTCCAAATCTCGAGTTCGAATTTTTTGACGATTGCAATACTTTCTCTGCATACTTCGTGTACGAGAAAGTAATTAGAGCTTCGTTCGCACCATAACTGTATTTGGCTCTTACCAAAGCTGCATACAATGCAGATCTTTAACAAAATAAAAACTCGCATTTTCTTGTGTGAAAGCATTTCTAAATAAGAAAAGACGCCTTCTTGGATGCTTTACTTAACACAAGAGTGTCTGAAAGCTTATTGTGATTTTAACTCTTCAGTGAACTCCAGGGAATTCTCCTGTGAAAGCAGTAATCTCGGACATAATGAAGGTATAGTTCAATAATTTTGAAGATTTGAAAGTAAAATTTGAAGATATTATCTTGTTCTAGACCAGAGTTTCTTAGCGATCCCAAAAGGAATGGAAAAAACTGCTACCGTACTTGTTTTTTTCTGTTTTTCACTTCAAGTAATTATTTTAAAGATGCTTCTTTTAAAACAGTTCATAACAACTTACAAAAACACTGCAATAATTTAAGTTTTTCTCCTTAATTTATTGATATTTCGTTTCCTTATTTTATTTTTTGCATCTTTAGACGTCTGAATCCGTCGCGAAAAATATTTTTCCATCTATCGAAGGATCGTGGTTGGGAAGGGTTTATTTAGTCACATTTTAAAACAAAACTTATTTTTTTAAAAAAAATCCCAGAATTCAGTTTGATAAAATGAGAGGAATTCATACTCATAATAAATGGTTTCACATATATTTTGCTTGCAGATAATGAGATTTTATGAGGAAAAGAAAAAAAAGTATGCATTTCGCATGATCTAACTACCATGCATGCTATGTTTTTATCATCAAGTCATTACTGTTGATGAAAAATTTCATTTCTTTATATTTTTCATTTATAAATGTCCATTTAAATGCACAAAGCTCTTCATACCTACCGTGAACAGAGACTATAAGGTATAAATCAGTAAAATAAGATCGTATAATGTATCTCCAACACATCATTTCTATATAGGAAAAATTTAATTGCATTTTATCATCAAAAACCCGATATGTGTCTAAGTGCTTGTTAGTGCTGTAAACCAGAAATCGGTGCACTTGTAAGCACAAAATATAATAAAATGTTCGTCAGAATTATGTTCAACTGCAATTATGAATGATTTTTGAACATACTTAAGTGCTTTGTCATAAATTTAAACCAAATTGCAAGGGTTTTTTTTAGCGCGTTTCTTTCCTTTTTAGAATCAAAATGATTGCATAGAAGCGCGATTTATTTATTTTTTTAAAAATATTGAATAATGATCATCTCAGTTTCACTGGTCACTCTGTTTTCACTCGCTCAATCATCGAGTTTTATTTTTACTCTCCCATTCTTAGAGTAGTTGTAAGAATGCTTTATATTTTTGAAGTATAATTTGAATTCAACTTGGGCAGTAGAGATTTGAGTATTTGCCTTAAGCCATTCAATGCTTATTCGTGTGTATAATTTTAATTTCTTTGTATTAAACTTCTCAGTGTTATACCTCATCTGTTTTTATCATAAAAAATTTACGTTGTCAGAAATGTCAAAAGCCAACACATTTTTGACCTGATTTAGAAGCCTCATTTGTGAGACCTAAATTTTGCCTCAATTTTCTGATTCTGTATGTTTTATTTATTTATTTTTTATGAGTTTCAAAACTGATTATGCTTTTACTCTGAAAGTGAAGTTATTTTTTTATAGCCTAATCTTTGTTAATTTAGTTAGTTAATAGTTACAATTTCCTTAGTTGTCCCATTTTTGTTTCAGATTTTTTGTAAGCTCTTTGCAATGAATAGAAAATGTTTACCTTTTGTCATTAGATAATTGAATAAACCATTGCTTATTTCAATTTTTCTTACTTAAAGTATGATTCGCACCCTTTTCTTTCCTATATTTCCCATAATCTGTGCGTCGTTTATGCTTTTTAGGATGAAAAATTTGCAAAGAGAGTTTCGCAATCGTCAAGAGATTCGGCCTCGAGAATTTGATGATCCTCACGTTTGTGAGCTCCTACATGAGCCCCAAAAATACATTTTTGCCATTATATCTGTGTGCCTGTCTGTCCAGTGGTATGTATGTTGGAGCGGTAACTGTCAAAACAAAACAAGGTAGGAAAATGAAATACGGTATGCGGCGCATGTAAACAAACAACTAGAAAAAATCTATAGCAAATTTAAAAAAATTTAAAGGATTTTTTACAAAGTAAGTAAAATTTAAAACTAGAACAAGAAAAGAAATTTTAATAAGCAAACAAAAAAATTAAAGTAAAATACGGAAAGAACTTTTTAAGAAGAAAGAAAGAAAGTTAGAAAAAATTACGCCGATGTTTAAGAAACGCGCAATTGCAGCAATAAACAAAAAACAAAGAACAGTAAACAGATAAACATATAGCCAAAAGTAAAAAAATGAAGGAAATAAAAGCAATCCTAGAGTAATTCGAAGGTAACTAAAAGCAGAAAACTAAACAAGGAATCCATTCAAGTTCACTTTCTCAAGGGCTAAGAACTTTTTCGAAATGGATTCAAAGGAATGTTTGGGAAATTTTCTATAAGAAGCAAGCCATTAGGCTAAAACAAAGCTTGTCTTAGCCCGAACTTCCCAAAACACAGAATCCCAGGAGGCAAATCACAAGATCAAACGTCAAACGAACAAGGAAATAACAACAAAAAACATCAGAAACGCTAATAAGAAATCAAAATATTAGCTATCGAGCTTAATTAATAAGCTTTCATAAAATAAATCAAAAGAACTTGCCCCATGTTGAATGCCAAGTAATAAAAAGTACCCTACGCTATGAGATTACGTTATATGGTATATATACGGTATGTTGTCTTGGTGCAAAAATTGTAGATCTGTCTCAAATTTTGGACTCAGTTGGCAAAAGGGAAGAGGGTATTTTTCTAAGATGCATACTCGGATAACTTCACTATACGAAGAAGCTAGGCTCAAAGCGGGCCATATTGTGGAATTATACGAGAAGTATACGAAAGTGAGAGAAGAACGCATAAGCTGGACATTCACCATTGATCTGTTCCAATCCATTTGGAGGGCTTCTTAGCAGAGCGTTTCCAGTTTCAGTGCATCAAATTTGGTGGCTCATTCACAGGTCGGACTGCGCCAACCGCACTTACGGACAGAACGCCGCGACATGCACCTGTTCTCACAACCACTACGGCTGCTGAACCATTTGGTTGGGCATGGGGCTGCACTTACGGGCAGCCCGCTCTCCTACGCCAGGGGTTCCCACCCTTTTTTCCCTCGAGTACCCCTTGATTATTCTTTTTGTTTTCGCTTACCCCCTACTATCATAGCCAACTCTTCCCCTCACAAACAGCCGTCTATGCAAAGAAGTTTTTATCAATAATGTTAAGGTCAGCTTAAGTTGGCTAAAAGTGAAATGATTCGAATTAATAACGGTACTTTTCCGTTAGCCCGACGCAAGAGAAAAATCGCCAAATAATGTAGAATTCCGCCAAATTTCTTACAACCATTCTCTTGGCGACTTGGATCGCGCTTGGTTCACAATTGGCGACATTTACGCCCGGCTAACGGAAAATAGCTTCGCTCTTGGCGACTTGGCTGTTCACAATTGGCGACATTTACGCCCGGCTAACGGAAAATAGCTTCGCTCTTGGCGACTTGGCTGTTCACAATTGGCGACATTTGCGCCAAATCACTTCGCTTGGCGACTTGGCTCTCGTTTGGTTCACAATTGGCGACATTTGCGCCAGGCTAACTGAAAAGTACCTTAATAACATTTCGGAACTTTTCTTGATTTTACATTTTATTCCATTTTAACAATAGTATAAGTTCAATGCCAAAACAAATGAAAGCAGTATTGTAATTATTTTGTTTTAACTTATAAGGATAGACAAAAATGAAACTTCGTAATAATTAACTATTCAAATGATATAATTATTAAATAGCAAGTATTCACTTGGAGGAACAAAATTCTCAAACTCTTTTAATCCCTTATATTTTCTTGTTTCTGTCATTAACAACTTTGATTTCGCGTACCCCCAGGGGTACGCGTACCACAGGTTGGGATCTTCTGTCCTAGGCTACTGCGCCTCCTCCTCCCACTTTCAAAACGGGTCCCCCGCCCTGATTTCCCCAGACTGATTCTCACCCACTCTCCTCCTCCCCCATTTTGTGGTTTTCGCTTTTGTAAGAAAAGCTCGGTACCCTTAACCACTTAACTGAATAGTTTTCTTTGCTATTTAATAAGACGACCCCTCCTGTTTTGGAAAGGGGCTGTCGTTTTCATTCATCTAAGAAGGCATAGGATACTTAAGATGTTTATGGATCCTACATATTTTTTGGGTCAAATTATAAAGCTAATTAATGATTCAATTTTAGTTTATAAGACTAAAATTTCGATAATTCGATGCACGAGTATTCTCGGGCTGTTAAGTTAAGCGGTTAACCCATTATCGTATATAAGTTTTAGGGCCTAGTGAGCCGAATGAAAATCCGAACCGGATGGAATTCCAACCTTTTCCTCGGTCTACACCATTTCTCATCGGTTTCTCACATTGACGAAGGGGTTTGGCACGCCGTGTTCCAAAAAAAGTGAAGTGGCCTAGTGATGAATGTCCCGCTTTACCATAATCTTCTGGTGTCCTTATTTTGCTTAATTAATTACCTACTATACATCAAAACTCCATACCATGAATGTGAAGAAGCGGTGCGTGTGGGAGAATGAACTGAAGTGAAGTCTTGGAACCTGCGTATTCTTCCCCCGTAATGATTCAAGAAGAGCCGAGATTGTGGACGTTGTCGTTGTGTAGCAGATGTGTTTATGTTGTGCAAGTTGTGCCTTTGAGATGAGTAGGATTTTGTTGCTGCTTTCATTATTTATTTTGGAGCAATTCATCAGGAGAAAGACGAATCGAGTAGATTTAAAGGCCCTGCTAAATTGAGATATTTCTAAACGAGCAATTGTCAGATAGAAGTAACAATGAGGAACAAAAGTAACCATGAATAAACAAAGAACTTTATTATTCTTGTCAAAATTCTTTCTTTATCCATGGTTAATGTCTTTCCTCGTGATATGGAGTTTTGATGTATTTTGCTTGTTCTTTGTATTACTTATATATTTTGTTTGTTTCTGTTTATGCATGAGGCAGTGACGAATCCAGGGGGGCTATGGGGCTGCAGCCCCCCCAGAGAAATATAATTCTTGATTTTATTTAAAATCACTACAGCTATTTGTTATTAATCTCCCTTTATAAATAAACCGTGAAAACAATGCTTCCTGACTTTGATAGTCTCGAAACTTTTCCCACTTTTGGACACATTTCAACTTGTAACGTTGACGCGGTCGAAAACCTTTTTTGGCTAGTTATTTCATTGTGATTTTTATTAAATTATGGAAAGCATTGTATCGTTCTTTATGATTCTAATTGTCGGGTGAGTAAAGTTAAAAGTGTTTTGGTTTACCTAAACCATGAGGTTTGACATTCGTCACGACGATACAAAATTTGTTATGACCTCAGCAACCCCCTTTAGACCCAAATCCCGGATTCGCCACTGGTATGCGGTATATATATTCTAAATGGCTTGCATGTTGTATAATCCCCCCCCCCCCCGCCTTTCCACCTGTGTTTTCTGCGTCGACCAGTAAACGCTCCACGCCCTATGAGTGAATTGGTTGGGGTGGGTTAATAATATAATATTAACCTACTATGCTTGGGTTCTTGCTTATTCTTCTCTGTTACTAGGCGGGTAAAGGAAAACACATAATGCCTATTCATGCCTAACCATTAAAGTTGCCATTTATTTATTTTTCAAAATGTATTTTGCAATGTAAATAGGGCATTTAAATTGCTCAATTTCGACTTAAAGATAACAGATAACATTGTAATTATTTAGAATTAAAAATTTTAAAACATTTTTTAGAAAGCATTTTTTATTTTCGCTCAATAGGCACAAAAACTCTTTAAGTGTATACAATGTTCTTTGTTCACTTTCAGAATTTTACTTTTGTTTAAGTAACAAATGATTTTAAAATTTTAATACGACTTAAGGAAATTCCCTTTTAATTGTTAGCATCATTAAATTTCTCATTCGTTTCTAATGGTCATCGCTTGGCTTCAGAACCAGCTAAATAAAGCGTACTGCTTTCCATTATTGCAAAATTTCATACACATTTTCAAAAAGAACCCATAGAAATTACAGAAACTGAGATAAGAAAAACTGTAAATTCCCAAACTTATGAAAAGCTTCTAATTTTTAAGACATTTTTGGCTGGTTTAAAAATTATTAAATATAATTTCCCCTCTGTCTCTCTCTCTCTTTTCTCAATATTAAACTATAAACAAAGCACATTTTCAAAAATCTTACGGCCCGTGGATTTCATTTAAAGTTTATATAAATTCAGTACACTATGTCTCGATGTGATTTTTTTAAAAATAGTTTTAGCGTAAAAAGTCATGTTGTAACGTTTATTCTGGGCCGAAACGTCATAAAACTGCGAACGTTTTCAAATACTTTTCAGAGAAATTGCATGAATGCGAGAGAGAAGTTCTATGACCGAGGAATGCAGTTTCTCTCAATCATTTTTTTACTGTCATTTCTCCAAAATTATGAGTGGTTTTGTTTAAATGTAGAACAAGGGTTTATTGCCTCCAACAGCCTTGAGATCCTTCTTCAACCAAGGCCTGAACTGGAAAGAAAGTTCAAAATACAATCAGTGAAGACCCTTTATCCAGTGGCGTAACTGCAACTTCTACACCGCCCGGGGGCGAATTTGCAACATGCCGCCCTTCCTTTACAAATTACGTGAGGCACATAAACCTCAAAATTAAAAAAATGAATTACAGGAAAAAACTCTTTATTAGTAACGTAATTCGTCTTTGACGCTCTTGATTTCTGCACACAATTAGCGAAATCGCGCGTCCGACACTAGTCTTTAGTTCACATATCAGTAATTTACAGGCAATAGGTGAAACATTCAAAATAATTACATTCTTAACTTTTTTTATGTACACAGTGATTGAGCCACAGCTCATCTTAGTTATAAAATTATTTTCCTGCATCGCCACCCGGGGCGGAAAGCCCCCTCCGCCCCCTTTATCTCAGAACTGCCTGCATCTCCGAAACGAATTTGCTGGAAAAGGAATTCGAAAAAAATGCCTCTTGTTAATCAATATTTTAAAATTCCATGTCAAATGTCTGCGTTTAAACAGCATCAACGGATCAAGTTTGTGTTCAATGTTGCTTTAATTTATCTGCTAATTATTGCTGGTTACCGTCGGAGCACTGACCAATCTTTAAAATTACGAAGCTCACCCCCAAATAGCTTTCGTGTTGCTTTCGGAATGGGACGTAAATAAAACTAAATTAAACTCGAAGCACTATTTTAAAAAAATATTCCAAAACGCAATTATTTTTTCTCACTGAGAAAGAATGACCTGCACCTGAATAGTTGATTTCCAACAAGGGAAATGAAGAAAATATTTAAATAGATGGTAGTAAGTGGTAAAAATCGCGCGGAATGTTAAACGGAAACGATTAAATAATGGAATTTAAAAAAAAAATCACTTAAGGAAAAGGGTGACGACAACATAAAGAATGGTATAGAAAGATGGCTAATATGAAGAATGGTATAGAAAGATGGCTAATATGAAGAATGGTATAGAAAGATGGCTAATTTTTTAAATTCCCTATGAGTAGGTATGAGATTCTCATCAGCTTTAATCAGATCAGCAATATCATCGTTTTCCCCCATTTTTCCCCATTTCTACGTCATTTGCACATGCCTAGAAACAGATTTTTCGAAAAATTCATAGCAGAAATCGAGAGGCAGTTTTAAGCGCCCTTTCGACGCGAGCTGCTATTTTATGGAAAGACAATAGGTTTTCTATTATAGGATGTTATTAAAAAATTATTTTTTTCTTTTAATTCCATAAAATCAACGAAATAGCAAAGAGGAATGTCAACAAACGTTACGAAAAGAAGAGCAAATGCACTTTTGGAATAACCTCAAGGGGTGCTGCAACTCTGCAGCCGCAGTGGACGAACCGCTATGGAATGCAATTCGTCACAGTATTTATTAGATAGCGCCGTGGCAGATGGACAGGTTTCCGAAATGAGAAGAAATTCGATTCGTAAATTCAAAGTTAAGATCAGGATAAATTTATCTTTGACAGAAAGGGTTAAAATCGCTGGATTTTATTGGTTCTGGAATAATTATATAACAGTTGCGTTTAAATTAAAATTATTTATTGGGTATATTCAGCGAATGATGACTTTTGTTTTATACCCCAATGAGTCAAATAAGATAATTAAGTGTATTTTAGACAGAAATAAAATAATTAACCTCAGCTTTAACAAGTAGCATACAGATGATAACTTTTCCAAACATAAAATAATTTCGACGATATTAAGTTTAACTAAATACCGAAAAAAAACCATCAAACTATCTTTTTCGATCGCTTAATCTCATAAACTGTTTCAGCAAAGACACTTTCTTTTCTAAAAGTATTTCTTGATCCCGTCTTTTGAGTCGTTTCACTAACCAACCATTAGTCGCAGCAGTGGCGAATCCAGGGGAGGGGCTATAGGGCTGCAGCCCCCCTCCCCAGAGCTGAACCAAAATTCTCGATTTAATTTAAAATCGCTACAACTGTTTGATCTTAATTTTCATTTTAAAAGAATAGTAATGAAATCGCGACAACATTGCTTTCTGACTCGACAGGCTCGAAAATTTTCCACTTTTCTAGTCATTCCACTTGCACTTGTAGCGTTGGCGCGGTCGAAAACATTTTTTGGCCAGTTATTTCATTGTATTTTTTTATTAAATTATCGAAAGTATTTTAGTGTTCTTTATTATTCTTATTGTCAGGAGAGGAAAGCCTGTAAAGTTAAAGTGTTTTGGTTTACATAAGCCATGAGGTTTGACATTCGTCACTAGGATACAAAAT
>BGPR01017294.1:0-14599 GCA_013235015.1 Araneus ventricosus | reverse complement strand
ATTCGTAACGAATAAAAAAACATATATATTTGTAGAATTATTAAAATATTTTAAGAAAAGAAATTAATTAGATAAAAGAATCGTTTGGTCATAAAAGAAATTAATTAAAAAATATCGTTTGGCTGTAAAAGAAATTACTTAAAAAGTCGTTTGGCATTAATTCTTTTCTAAAGGTTATAAAAATAGTTTGGCAACGAGATATTTGTCTTTTGCTAATGTCGCCTAGCAACGGAAAAGAATAATGAATTGAACATGGAATTCGATGTCAGTGAGTGATGTAAAGTTTGTGATGTAAGTATTTGTGTTTGTTTTACATGTTTGTGCTGTGGTAGACGTCCAATAAATATATTATTTTTGATAAAGAAGGTTCCACGATTCCTCATGCTATGCTGAAATACATCACAGCATGACGCAACAGAGCAGAATAACCATAGGCGTCTCCGACCAGCCTAATGGGAGCTCGAAGACCAGACCGCCGTAGACAATAACGTGGGTGCTGAAAACCATGAAAAATAGACAGCATTGCGAGCATTCTAAGCATGGAATCCTCACAAGGAGGTATGCCCCGTCATCGACAATAGGGACATTAACCAACCATTACCGTGCTGTTAGATTGCAAAAATTGCATCTACATCATTTTTCGGTTTTATCAGTATTGTTAATTATTTAAATCTTCGCCACCAAAGTTTCTTTCATTTATTGTGGCATTTCTGGGAACTTCTGAAATTCAAACGGTAATTTTTAGCACTTTCATTATATATCTAAATGTTTCTTAATGATTTACTTTGTATTCGACTTAAATGTTAATTTTCTTAACTTTTGATGTCTTTTCCATTAATGTTTCAACTTTATTAATTTATAAATCAAATTTTTCAACGGGTCTATTTACTCGCCATCTTGGTTCGCGTAGGAATTTTTGTGTTATTAGGCTTTGGCGTCTCTAACTGGAAGCGTTTTCCAATAAGTAATTTGAATTCTTTTGGGCTTGATTGAACGAGTGGTCGGTGTTTGTTGCAGCTGCGGGCCCCAGAGCCGCTGGGCCTCTGGGGGCTTGCCCCTGAGTTAATTTTTCCGTTAATAATTTGTATTATTGAATCTTTTGGATCTGAAGCTGAAGTACATTTTTTTTCGTTGGTATTCCTTTAAGGAAACAGTATGCGAAACCACTGTGATGAAAAATTTAAAATGTAATGAAGGTGTTTTCTATAATGCAATTCCAGAACAATCTGTGAATTAAAATGCTGTTTGTAAAAGAAAGCAGTGATTGCTTCTTCATTTTAAAAACTCTGCTAATTGGTGACATGAACGCTGTTTCTCATCAGTGATCCTGAGTTATGAGTGCGTACCACCTCTTTCAAAATCTGCAGCTTGTGTTATACCTTCAGCATTTCTCTGTTTCATCGTAATAATGTGTGCTGCTAATTAATATAAATTGGTGCTTCATGATCATGTTTTACGCTGCAAATTCTGCTGTGCGTCTTTTTCCCATCTTCAGCTTTTCCATTTTTTTTTTTTTTGAATGAGTGGTACAAGTCTAAAATGGCTGATGCAAAATTTGAAAGTGTGCAAGTAACATACTTTAAGTATCATTCTGGATTGAATATAAATCAGATTCATTTAAAGAAGTTTGTTCATCAATTCAAGACGTGTTGTTATGTGGCACAGAATAGTCAACAATGCATCTCTTTCGAATTTAGGTTGTTTTTACTTAGTGTACTAAGTTGCAATTTTTAGGCCAGCAGTGCTGTTATATATATGTGTAGCCACAATTTTTCTTTTGGTTAATATATGTTCAGTTCTGTGCATCAATTTTTATATATGTCTAATTTTGTGGCAGTAAATAATTCAATATAAAAAAAATGTTAAATAAAAAAGTATTTAAATTTTAAAAACTTTGTTTCTCTTCAATTGTTTTAGCGCAATATACTGACGGTGCTTTCAGCAATTTAATTTTGCGGCTAAGATTTTCAGGTCTGCAAAGGTAGGTGATTTATATGTGTGTAGCTAGAATTGCATATTATTGTGTTTTATATTTCAGCACCCAATATTGATTTAATAATTTATATATATAAAACTAAATTTTAACATTGGGCACCTACCTTGCATTAACGTTTCATAATTATCTTACACCCTTTTAATACATGCCTACATGGGAACCGAGAAATTATTCGGTCGATTTCTCCCCTCTTACTTGTTCTCGTACTCAGGCTCAAGGAATAGCGTAGGATCACGCGCAGTTATGCATTACATTAGTGCTTTCCCTCCTTCACCCCTTTAGAAGTCTTTTTATTTTTGTCATATATTCCCTCCCCCCTCAACCATTCTTGCAAAGAAGTTTTTATTAACACGTTAGCGGCCATAACTCAAGACCGAGATTCGAACCATCTATCTAATAAGATGACCCCATCTCTGCTATCTCTTAACTACACTAGAGGAGGGGTCATCTGATTATACAGAGTAGGTATGAATCGTATTTGATTCATAGGGCGATCAACGCGTTAGTAGTGTTCGAGGTATTAGTTAGCTTCAGAATCAAACAACTCGAATTTACTTAGGGGCCGTTCAAATATTACGTAAGCACCCAAGGGGGGAGGGAGGTTGCGATTTGCTTATTTTTGCTGACAAGGGGGAGGGGGAGTATGAGTGATGCTTACGTAAGACATTAAAATCACTTTATTTCCGAAAATCTCTTGTAACTTGCACAAATAATTTTATTTTAAAAAAGTTAAATTTGGCAAAAGGAAATTAAACTTCATTTTTGTAAGCTTAAACTTGAAATTGTAAGGAAATTAAAGTTGCATTTTTTTTCCATTTTAAGCCGAGTTAGAGTTTTTTTATTTGAATTAAGTCCTAAAATTTTTTAAATTAGATTATTACTGTTATACGTTTTGTAAAAAAAAAGAACGGGGGTTGCAGTTTGCTTACGTAATTATAAGGGGGGTTAGCGATTTGCTTATTTTTGCTGACAAGGGGGGAGGGGGGTCAAAAAATACCAAAAACATGCTTACGTAATATTTGAACGGCCCCTTAGCCATTTATAATGCCATTTTTTTCTAGTAGTGAGTATAATAAAGTAATTTGGGTACTGTGATTAATTTAAGAAAAGAAATTCATTTAGCTTATTGGATGACATTATTTTTTTGTTAATTAATTTTCAGTAATTAATAATTAAGCACCAAATCAAGACACTTCTTCATGGTTTGAAGAATAAGAGAATTGGAACCTCCAGGTTTTGTTGCTGATAATTTAGCGAGAACTTATTCCAACCTTAAAAAAAATGCATTTAAAATTGTGTGAATTAATGATCACAATTAATTTGATCATATTGATTGATTATTTATTCATAATTAATATGACAAATATTAAGAATTATTATTTATCGTTCGATATGTGCATATTCGATCCTCCTATGATAGTACCGATGGTATGGTAGTATGGTTGATATTTTATAACCAATTGAATTTTGATAATATATAATAATATATGATTGAATTTGTAAACGTATGTATAACGTAAAACAAACGTAATAAATTTGTTTAACAACGTTTATTTTTTAATAATATTAACGTTATTTATAAATGAACTCGTTATTTTATTATAATAATATGATTGTGATTATATTATTATTATGATTAGTGATCATATTGATTATGATGATATGATCAATATTGATATGATAAACTGATTTAAATAGTACAGAACTAGTAACATTGGATTCCTCGTCTAACAAATGAAAGCAGCAGTGGCGAAATAATTTCTCATCCACTTATGACGAAAGCTGTAGCTTTACACAACGTGCCAATCCACTATTTTACGGGAGGCAATTTCAGAGCGATCTGAGGTTGCTTCATTGATCTCATCTTCTTAAAATTGGGTTTAAGCCCTTCTGGTGGATTTTTTCAGATCTCCGACAAAATGATTATAGTTTCCCAAAGGACTTTTGCCATCTCTACCACAATGTCAGAAATGCAAAAAAAAAAAAAATCTCAGGAGAATATAACGAATGATGCAGGTAGTGACACGAATTCACTTTCAACGTGCAACTTTTTCCTCTTTGTCGCACGACATCGACGCATGGTGAAACAGTTTAAATAAGACGATACACAATCTCGTGTCTGGAACAGCTTCTCCTTGACTTCATATTTTATTACTCATATACGAACAAGATGATGATGCTCTTTCCACAATTATTAACTCGTGAAATATTATCACCGCTTTCATGAAAATATCACAATATGCGCTTCTCGTACAAACTGCGGCGTTCATGCGCAAATCTTCATGATGTACCATTGGACAGCGACCCAAGCCAGATGGATCACTGATTCTTGATACTCTTTTTTTGACTTTTCGAACTTGTATAATTTTCACTTTTCCTGACCTCAAGGAGATAAAATTCTACAGACTTTTATTTTTTTCATTTAATACCTTATCTTTTGTCTAGCCATTACTAACATGTATTTCGCATGTAAAATAGTCTGTCGCGTACCCCAGGGGTGCGTACCACAATTGGAACCTCAGCATTAGATGATACAGATGGCACTAAGTTTGCTAAAGATTTGATTTTGACTTGATATTACTGTCCATAGCAAATTTGACTCGTCAAACTTGAGGAAGCGAACTTCTAAATTCGCCGTGAGCCAAATGGCGCCACCTCCTTTTGATACAAATTTGCAAAACAAGTTTTGATCTAAGATAACCATAAGAGATAATTTCTTACTGTCTCTTTCGTTTTAAAAAAACATCGATTTTTTAATAGCATCTCCTAGACCATCTTCTTTTCTTATTCATTAAATCAATGATAATTTGTAAAAAAAACCTACTAAAAAAAAATTGGAAGCTTGCCCTTCCATCTTTATAAAGTTTTTACTTTAAAAGAAAACTATATCGCCTTTTTCTTAATGTCTGAAATTTTAACATTTATAAACAAATTAAACCGAAAAAACAGAGTCAATGTTTGTTTGAAAAATAATAACATGCATTTTGTCGATTTTAAAGTAATGTACTTTGACTCTAATTTCATAATTTATTCTACTAGCAAAACGTAGTTATTAGCGAAAATCGCTCTCTCTTTGACTTCGAATCATATTCTCAACTCAAAAAATTAATGAAATCAAGAAAATAGTTTAAAATAAATTGTATACGAATCGAATCGAACAATGCATTAGCGAAATCTATCTCCTCCTCGCAGAGTTTAACTGGCCGCATGGCTAACGCGTCTGCTTCGGAACCGTAGATCGCGAGTTCTATCCCGGGTTGTGTTCGTACTCTGATTTTGCTATAGTTTGCAATGCAAACTTGCGGCAATCTTGCTGCAAGTTCGTCCCATGGTGACTTCGAAGAGATTCCTTTACGCTAATGATACAAAAGTAATGAAATATTGCATATTGATCAACACAGACATAGCCAATGACTTTGTTGTTTCCACACATTGCAATATTGCATGCTGTAATTCTGTTTTCATGACATTTAATTTCTTGCTATATCAAGGTTTTATCATTCTACTCAAAAGGTTACGCTAGATTTATTGGTCAGTTCATTGGACAATTTTATCTCAACACATAATCATTCAACAGGTAGGAATCGTAAAGAAATAAACATCCCAGCAATGCAAATATCCCCTAGATAACATTAAGCCAGCCTATCTGAAACAGTAGCAAGAAATTGACACTCGACACGAATGAAGAATGACTCTAGATTTAAAAATTAGTTTATTTAATCTAGGTTACCATGTAATTGTGCGGACATTACTTTGTCATATGCAAAAATCATATGACATGAAACATTTAAACATTACTAGAACGGGCTCATTTAGAGAACTCCCTGGTTACATAGATAATAGTCACTAAATTCTTAACACATAAGACAATAAAAATTATTAATCATTGTGAGTTGCAAATTTAATACGCGTGTTTAAAGCATAGGATATCAATGCAGCCATTTTGAACAGTAAATTTAAATCTCCATCGACAGTTAAAAGCAAATACTCAGGCAGAAAACCCCCAATGGAGATATATTTTCAGTATAAAAAATAATAAAGGGAACTCTTATATATCTTTTTTGGCTATTTTATATTAAATTTATTAAACAAATCTTGGTGCAACCATGTTCAGTTAAATATGAAATTAAAGTAATCTGCCGAATTAACTAATTATTAAATTAACTATTAAAATTAACTGTTTGATTAATTAAAATTAACTATTTACTTTAAAAAAATTAAATATTTAATTAATTGTGACGATATCTTCACTAAAACCTTTTTTATGGCTCATAGTATATGCCAGCAATCTTAATCTTGTAATTATCTAATAATTATCTTAATTTAAATAAAAGTTATTGTGTCTATGTATGTATGCTCCACATCTCCTCCTAAACAACTGGACTGATTTCAACCAGACTTTGCACACTTTTTATTTAAGAAAGAGAAAGTTCATCTTCAACATTTTAAAGCCCAAAAGTTACTTAAAATTTCAGTTAATTAAAAATTAAGTAAGGCGTTTTTCCGCGATATCTTTGGAAAATATTATCTCACGAAACTATTTTTACACCTTGTTAAATTTTTTTAAAAATTAGCATTTCAGTGACAAAAATTTCATTTCCATAGAATTTGTTTCTCTCATTTTAATATTTTTTCAAAATTAATTTTATACAGAATTCGTAACAATATTCTTTATTGTTAAAGAAGAAGTATAACACGAATATATATATAGTTGCCAGAATATATTCACAGAATTCTTGACAAATGTTATAAGACAATTTTAAAAGTAGACGATTAACAATTTATTTCAGGACCAACTAATGATTGATTTATTTTCAATCTTTAGTTGAATGAATAATTAACTCGTTAATTTAATTGTTTCACAATATTCATTGAAACCTTTCTTTTACTTTAGTAATTATTAACAGAATTTGAAGTACCTATATAACAAACAATAATTTATGGAGAAAACGGCTTTTTAAAAAAATTGGTTTTTTCAATTGATATTCTCATTTCAATTAAAAACGTTTCAGATCAGAAAAGGAATTTGTGTATTATAATTTTTATACAATAGTAGTTTTTACATTAAAAATATTAGACATGAAAGCATTTTAATCCGGAACAAAGCCAGGTATATCTGAATGTTTACCGTATAAAAAGTGGAAGTGTATGCGGTAGATGGAAGCTCATAACTTCTAAATAATTCTTGCTATCAAAAAACTTTCAGTATAAAAGTAGTTCGTTATGATAAGGTGATAATTCCCTTAATTGAAATTTTCTTTCTATCTTCAATCGTAACAGAGTAATGGGGAAATGATAAATTGGGGTGGGGAGGAATGAGTATCGCTTTTCAGCTTATAACTTCTAATCAGTTTTAGCTGACAAAAACTTTTAATTTAAAAGTTGTTCGTTATGATAATGTGATAATTCGCCTAATAGAATTTTGTTTTCTATCTTTAGTCGTAACAGAGCTATGGGGAAATGATAAAATGGGGGAGGGGATTGAAAATGGCATTTTAGCTCATAACTTCTAAAAAATTATAGCTATCAAAAAAGTTTCAATACAAAAGTTATTTATTATGAAGAGAATAATTGGCCTATTTTCAGCTTTCATTCTGTCTTCAATCGTAAAGGAATTATGGGAAAATGAAATTTTCAGTCCCCCACCATTTCCACCCCCTTTGAGCTGGTTAGCCCATCGACAAACTCGGCCGATATTTTCACCGTCCTTACAACATATCCCTCGCCGGTTAAAATCTAATCAAAATTTCTCTAGTTATCATGTTCACAAGATGATATGGGCAAAAACGTTATATATATACGTCTCTACTAATAATAATAAGGAAAATAACATTTCGCCCTATATTCTCATAAGGATTAGAGCTGCAAGAATGAAAGCGGGTGGAAGAGACTGCAAATGACGAGAGCTTTCCAACAAGGGGTAAGATGCATAGGTTAAAACGTAATTTAAGTTAGGGGGAGAGGAGGTGATGGGTGGGAAAATCACTTTTGAGCTCATAACTTCTAAGAAATTGTAGCTATCGAAAAAGTTTAAATTCAAAAATTGTTCGTTATGATAAGGCAATAATTCGCCTAATTTGAATTTTCTTTCTATTTTCATTTGTAAAGGAATTATGGGAAAATGAAAATTTCCACCCCCCACCATTTCCACCCCCTTTGAGCTGGATAGCCCATCTACGAACTCGACCGAGATTTTCACTATCCTTACAATATATCCCATGCTGGTTAAATTTAAATCAAAATTACTCCAGTTATCGTGTTCACATATCGTGTTCCAGTTATCGTATCACGTATATATATATATATATATATATATAAACTTTTTAACGAAGGGTGGTTTTGTGTTCTAGGGGTCATGATCGGTGAAGATCTGCAGAAATTTTCCGAAAGTCGTGTCATGAGAACCATTGCAATAGGTAGACTTCCTATAAGGAATCTACCTGAAAGAGAGAGGGTTCAAAAATAAAACTTCCAGAATGTGAACTGTAAACATGCGGAATGAGCGATCGCATTTCCCTGCCGACACTTCAGCCACTTTCCCCGAACAGCCACCTGAGTGTTTGAAATTCAAATGACAAGATGGAGTGGGTGAAGCATTCGCCGGTTCAGAGGTCGCGGCGTGGATTCGAATGGCCGGCAATAAAGATTAAGCGGAGATAATTGCGGCGATGCCTGGGACTTGAATTTTAAAAAGGCGCCTTCGGTGGCTTCAAACAGGATACAACAGAGTATCAGTGCGGGCTCTTTCTGTTTGCTCACCTTTCAACGGCCCAACAAAGCGCTCTTTCTGCCGGTGGGGTGCTTCCACTGCCGATTTTCTGCACGTGAGAATGTTTTTACTTTCTCGTATACGAAGTATACAAAGAGAACGTGTTGTAATCGTCAAAAAATTCGAACTCGAGATGTTGACGGATCTCCACGTTTTAGACCTCCCCGAGTCCGAAAAACACAATTTGGGAATTGTGTCTGTCTGTGTGTCTGTGTGAATCGAAAACTATTAGAGCTACGGGGATGAAATTTGGTATGTGGTCTTTAAACGTAATTTGTAGGTTTCTTTCAAATTGTGGTCAAAATCCGTCAACGGGAAGTCTGTCTATCTGTATGTCCGCGGTCATGCGAACGCTATAACTCAAAAACTTGAATAGCTAGGTGGATAAAATTTGGTACACAGTTTTATCGTCATGAATGTAGGTCCGTATAAAATTTTGGGCCAAATCCGTCAAAAAGAGGCGTTCAAATTGCATATTCAATTTCTTTTAATCCGATTCTCATGCGCATGAGTACTGGTAGCAACCTGTTATTGTTGTAAATTTTATTTACAACAATAAATAGTGTTTTCAAACATGAATTGTAACGATTTTTTTATTGTTGTAAATAAAATTCAAACCGATCTCATTATTTCGACAAATCTTTTATTTACGCGCTTTTGCAATTGTTACGGTTGTGGTAGTATAAATTGTTTTCTTGGGAATTCAATTCCAAAGCAGAATTTTCGCTTTAGTATTCATTGCATTGCCTATTTTATCGCACCTGCTTCAAAGTAATATTTTTTTTTAAACGTGGTAACAGATATTTGATTTCAGGTTTGTTTGTTTCACTTTCTCGTATACGAAGTATACAGAGAGAAAGTATTGTAATCGTCAAAAAAAAAATTGGAACTCGAGATTTTGACGAATCTCCACTTAGAAAGTATACGAGAAAGTTTAGGGGAGACCTCTCCCGCTGGTTTATAATGTATTGTTGCTATGTTTGTAATGTTTTATATCGATTGTTCAGCGTATTATTACAGTCGGACCTCTATTTAACGAAATCGCTAAATCCCGAAAAGAAGTTCGCTATATGGAAAATTCGTTCAATAGAGATTCACCTTTTAAAATACTTTAAACTACACGAAACAGATTTTAAATTCATAAGCACTAAATCTTATTATTAAAAAAGTAATTAATCACTCCTTTATTTTGTAAATAAACTGGTTAAAGAAATCTGATTGCGCACCTGTACTGCGCGTCCGACTGCCATCTATCGATAATGACAAGAAATACAAGGTCTATTCCGGATGCGGCGACTCTCCCGGAGTTACTATATCAAAAACAATAGTGTCCGAGAAATCTAACTACTTTTGCAACTAAATTTTTAAATTTCGCTGTCTACACCTTACAGGTCTATAATTCCTCCCCTTCTGACACCCAATCGCAGCCACTGAAGACACAAACCCATTTCCTTGCACAAATCTCCCTAATAGTCATCGACCATGCCAAGTCCTCTTTCGTGAATCAACCCCATAAGAATACAAGCTGTCATTACGGGTTTTTTAGGGGGGTAGAAAATTTCTTTTATCTTTGGAAGAAGAACTCAGGCATTTCAGAGGTCCTAGGACTAAGAGGCTTTTAGGATTCAGAGGGTTAAACTCGTCGGGTTCAAGCGTTATCCCGCTAGGACGGCGTAAGTTTGGAGAAAGGATTGCCGGGTAAGGTGTCGTCCACATCATCTGCCCATGTCTAATAACGAGGTCCGTCTGCAAATAGCCCTCTTGTAGCTTCAAAAAATGCATGTTATTCTAAACTAAACTGGTTCATTCAGAAAATATATATTTCTGGAATGCCACTGAAGGATATCAAGTTGAAAACATTTATATATAGGGTGATTATAATTAAAGTTAAAGTTTCAAAACGCTATGAAAAAAGAACCACTGATCAGAATGACGTCAAATTTGAACGGAATATTATTGAAGACGGGGGAAAACGTATGGCATACGAAAAAAAAAATAATTCCAAATTTTAGCAAAAGATGGCGCTCTTCCGCACATTGCAAATCCAGTGAAGCAGCTGCTGAAGCGGCATTTCGGAAATGCTGGAATTATCAGCCGTCATTTCCCTACAACCTGGCCGTCCCGATCACCTGATCTTAATCCGTGTGACTTCTGGCTGTGGGGCTATCTGAGAGATGTTGTGTTCAGTACTCCGATTGCACACTTAGCTGAATTGAAGGCACGCATCGCGCAACACATTCTGAACGTGACCCCGGAGACACTGCGATCAGTTGTGGAACATGCTGTTTCTCGATTTCAACTTGTTGCAGGAAACGGTGGACAGCATATTGAACATGTTTTGCACCAGTCTCGCGAAATTTAAAACCAATTTGATGGATGCATTTATGCGGGGTTTTGGCCTCAAGACAATTAAAACCGATTTTTCCAATCCCGTTGTGATATGACCTTGCCTTGGTGGATGGGCTTACGTAACTAACAGTATCACACATGTACAGTCATCACTGAACAGTATAGTCAGTTCAACGTGAAAACTTACACCTTAGCGTTATTTTGCGATTCATTTGTCATTTGTAGTCCAGCCAGTGGCGAATCAGGGAGGACTATCGGGCTGCAACCCCCCCCCCCCCCCCAGAGCTAAACCAAAATTCTTGATTTAATTTAAAATCACTACAACTGTTTGATCTAAATTTTCATTTTTAAAAAAATAGTAATAAAATCGTGGCAACATTGCTTTCTGACTTGGCAGGCTCGAAAATTTTCCTACCTTTCTAGTCATTCCACTTATACTTGTAGCTTTGGCGCGGTCGAAAACATTTTTTGGCCAGTTATTTCGTTGTATTTTTTATTAAATTATCGAAAGTATTGTAATGTTTTTTATTATTCTTATTGTTAGGAGAGGAAAGCTTGTAAAGTTAAAGTGTTTTGGTTTATATAAGGCATGAGGTTTGACATTCGTCACTACGATACAAAGTTTTTATGACCTCAGCCCCCTCCAGACCCGAATCCTGGATTCGCCACTGGACAAAACTATATATTTTTGTTTTATTCTTGTTTAATATTAAATTCCCCACTGAGTCGAACCCTTTTAAATTAGGATGCGTACAGCGCCATCTGTTGCTAAAATTTGGAATTATTTTTTTCTTATGCCATACGCTTTCCCCCTTCTTCAATAATATTCCGTTCAAATTTGGCGTCATTCTGATCAGTGGTTCTTTTTTTATACCGTTTTGAAACTTTAACTTGAATTATAATCACCCTGTATATTCAATATTAAATTTTCTTGGAAAAAAATCTTAATAACTGAATTCTTTAAGGAAATATTCTCTAAAAAAACCAGTATTTTTGACGTAAAGAACAGGCTAAAAATTCGAAATGTTCGAAATCAAATACCAATGAAAGCTCAGAAGGGTAATTTGAGCAGTTGTATCTAAATTTTTGGTATGTGCTCGGTCGCGGAGAATGAAAACATTATACAGGGAATCACTAAAGCCAACGTCATTTCTAAGAGGAATGCATCGGTTAGTTCCAATATTGCTGTGACATACTGACGCGGTACAGGGACTGCGTTCAATGACTTTATGTTTCAGATAAAGAACTTCGCAAATAATTTAAATAAATTAATATTTCTTTAAAATCAAGGATTCTTGATAAGAATTTAAAGAAATGATTATTAAAAATATTTACAATATATCACTTCCGATAAAATCTCAACTTCTTTATTATACATAGTTTTGTGTCATAATCAGACTTTAAATATCAATTTATTAATTACTTAATTTGTTTTGTATAAAAATGTTCTCGTATTAGCGAATATTACCTGTCAGAATCGTAGAAGTTCTTTAAGTGGAGCCGAATGCATTTGTAACAAGAAACTTGTAGTAAATAACCGGTAATATAACTTTAAAAAAGATCTTTTAATAACCCATTCAAATATTTATCCTTAAAATTATTTAGTTTAAGAAAGAAAATCTTATAAAAGTGATATAATTTTTTGATAATAGGAAGATATTTTCTGATTATGGGGTGTTATTTATGTAACTCCAGCCTTTACAAATTTCTGAAGAGATTAGAGTGCTCAAAGACGAATCGGTACCATATATATATGCAGTGTCGGAAACGTCATCTTCACGCCTTAGATGGCGTTGAAGGGCCTCCTTGTTATAAGAATACTTGCCATAAATTTTGATCCCCAGCCGTTGTCGGGGACCAGTTAATAGAGAAATCCCTTATGCATCCAGACGTTCATGCGTAAACGTCTCTGCGTTCATTACCGAATAAATCTGCAGGAACTGCTGCCAGAAATTTCAGATTTACAACAGGTCCAGCAGTCGCTGTGAAATATGGCTTCGAAACGTTGAGCTGCTCGCATATTTACGGATCCTACGTAGTAGGGAATGGGGTCGCTTCTTATTGGCTCTTAGAGTCACGTGACTTGGCTTGCTTCTAAATGACGTCGTGAAACTAAACGGTACTTGCCAATGCTGAAGATTCGAACTTGATTTTGATGCAACCCTGCTGCATACCATCTCTCGGTTCTTTGAGATCGGGTTCGAATTTTCAGTGCCCCAGTGCGCCACGGAGCTCATGTAGATTTCGAAGAGTTCTGTGATTGGCGTTTCTTTTATGCAAATTTATCACTTGTATATATATGGGGTCTATTCTGGTACCTCCGGTTGGGTTGGGAGACGTCATTCCCGGCCACAACAATAGAAAAGTGACGTCTCCCAACCCAACCAGGTGTACCAGAATAGACCCCCTCATGTGTGTTGCTTTTGTGTGAGGATGATCTTTCTTTTACTTTTTCTGTATCTATCTGTATGACGGACTATGTCCAGATGCCCTGTGGGGTGAGATATCTCGAGGTGAGATCATCGACTGACTTTGTAATAAATACCTTTTATGCATTCTTGGTCTGTTTTTATGCTCACCCTGCTTTGTATGCTACAGCCGTTTCTTTTTCTCGTACCTATGCCTGACTTCTTCAAGTATGAAATGTATCAGATTTGTTTTATTCTTAAAAAATGTAGTTCATCCTTTCTTAAAACATCCAAATAATCATAATCAGAAGGTAGTTTTAATTTCTCCGTGATGCGGTAGCAGAAGGCAAAATAATAGTTAAAATCCCGCCTAAACATGGTGCTGTGAGATCATTAACAAACAAGCCAAGTCACGTGACGCTGAGAGCCAATGAGAAGTAACCTCATTCTCTACTATGTAGGATCCGTAAATATGTGAGAGCTGCTCTACCATTTTACGCATGTCCGTCGTCAACTCTAAAACCTGACATGGCCATCCCGTATATTCCATAGACTAAGGATAGAGTTAGACTGCTCACGCTGTAGAAAACCAGCATTCGAGTGAAGTAAAGCACCTGGGTAGAAATTCCACTCGTCACGTGACCAAAGAGGAACTTATTTCTTTATCGCCACATTTGGCGAAGCGAGTATGAGTAGTGTTGGAAAAACGAGTAGTATTTCTACAAGTAGCGAAATGTTACTATTTTATTCATTTAAAACTAATCTTAATGAACGGAAAAATCAAATAATTGATTTTATGACTAGGACTCTATTCTTGTTTTAAACCTACACAATGTAAATACTTCCAACTGACTGTAACAAAAAAACAAATTATATACTTAGAAATTTTTAAATAAAAAAAATCTTTTTTATTTGTAAAGCAATAACTACTTAATTTCTAGGCGTATAAGGAGGTTGAGGTCCTCCTTGAAATAAATTGACTAGTTTCAGATGTTATGGATCATGCCCTAAATAGACATATGTAATTTCCGAAATAAACTTTACATGAGCAATACGTAACTGAACGAAGCACAATAA
>BGPR01017293.1:0-32865 GCA_013235015.1 Araneus ventricosus | reverse complement strand
AAACATATTTAAATTACGCGTTAATGTATAAAATTTGCAGAAGAGAATCAATGAGTAGAGCAGATATGATAAATCGTATTCTCACGGTAGGAAAAACTGCTGCACCAAAAATGTTGCAATATGTGCAGCAGAAATTTGTTTTGTGGGTGTATTTCTGTATTTAAGCCAAAGGTTGCTTTTACTTTTACCAGCTATTACTCTGTCAGTGTTAGTCGCAAAGGAGTGGAATTTTTTCTGTTTGCAATGTTAATATGTAAAGAATGTTTTACAAAACATGGTTACAAAACAGACCGATGGATTATATAAAAATTAAATTTTCGTAATTTTTTATCAATACATTTATTGCCGAAAAGTATCAAAATTACAAGCCTATAAACAGCATAAAAATAATTCTTTATTTTACCTAAAACATTTTTCTAAGTGGAAGTGTCGTCTTATAGCTAACAGATTAAGAATTATCCATTAGCCTACGCTTAGAGTGGAAACATTGTACCTATATTATGTTAAAATACCCAAATTTCCACTTTTTCCTCAAGTTCTAACATTAAAATTATGAAATACTGAAATCATGTACTGTATAATCACGCTCTAATTTAGTGCTTTTTTCTGTCAGTTACTTGATGAGACATAAAGCCTGCCAGCATGTAGTTTGATGATTAAGAACGTCATATAAAATCCAACTGTTATTTTCATTACACGGTCGTGTGATATCATGTTCATGTTGTTCTTCTCTCCCCCCCCCCAAATGTGCACAATGGTTAACTAAAATAAAATGATGTATCCACACATATATTTTCTACTTTACGTAAATATTATTTTATTTCGTTGTATCATATTTTAATGGCATTTTATTATATACGCATTTTAGATTATTAATGACAACTACAGAAATGAATGAAAGTATTCCCGGATTAAATTCTGAATTGAAAAAAATCCGAGTTTGGTAGGTTACAATCTGTATTAATACAAAAAAAAATTATTATGATTCTTTAATAAAACACATTCACTACAACCGGAGATATAACACAATTTGTTATTAATATTCTTGTAATTCCTGCTAATTTAATTTTTTATTCTGCTGATGCATTTGAAAGGGTTTACATCAACCAGCCTCTCCTCAATTAAGGGAATTACTTGTAATTTTGAATCCTTTTTGTTTCCTTATCCGACGACAGAACCTCCAAAAAACATCTTGCAAAACTTCTTATTGAACTTCTTATTACTTCTTATTGAACAAAATAAACCGCATTCAATTTCCACAAGACCATATATTACGGTATTCGTATCACCGTAATATATTATCCATTTGCTGATTATGTTGATTGCTACCATTTCCTAAATGTTTCAATATTGCACGCAATGAAAAATTAGACTATCAAGATAAAAGATTGGAAATAAAAAAAGGGGGGAGCATTCAATTTTTACTAAAGGAAGAAAATAAAAGATTTTGGCTATGTGTCAGTACCAAACAATAAAGATTTTTTAGGGTATTTCCTAGTGACCTAAAAGATACAACTTTGCTTTGCGATAGAGGATAATTATTTATAATAATCATTATTTTCAACTGTTAAATGTCCGAGACAGTATTTTAATAAGAAATAAACAAGTGACGACCTTCCATCAATATTTATGCTATTTGTTTATAATTTTGATATACATATTTAGGTTACATTTTTTCCATTAATGTGATTTTTCCTATCACACAGAAGCAAATGCGTAAAGTCAATTCCCATAGTTCCATCTTAATTTCGATTTATTATTCTGCAAACTTTTAAAATTAACTTCTACAATGCAACTTTTATTTGCTTCAGCTGTGTTCCTACGGCCTGTCTTTCCACGAGTTCCGTCAGCATTATTTCCATCGTCGGAACAGGAAGAATCAATGTGGCTCGTGGGCTTGTAAGTGCATCTGTTTCTTCCCGCGTTATTGCGGTAAATAGAGCGCACATCAAAGGAAGGGGGAGTGGCCAGATGGCGTCAGTGCATCCGTTCACTCGACCGCTGCCGAGCTATTTGCCAAGCCTCGCGCCGTAGGGACGTAGAGGCATTTTATATAACCTCGGTTTCGGTTAACTCGAGTGCGTTGCTGTATTGGGGCACAGAAGAAAGAAAGCTAAGCCGAGAGTCAGAGTCGGAAACCAGCACATTTAGCTCCTTTACAACTGGCATATACGAAAACACGAATCTGTACAAAAAGGGAATTAATATATCCCAAAATATTAGGAATTGAACTGTCATTATTCCCAATGACAAGGTGATCATTTTCCGTATTAAATAAAGGTTGGATAAGGACGGAACAAAAAACTCGACGGGAGGCTGTCGGGGATTGAGGGGCGTAGAATTACTTACTAAACTGTGACTTTCTGTGACTAAAGTAGCTGTATGCGACTCTATCTATGTAAAATTCTTCACGATTTCCACCAACTTTGCAACTCGACTGTTACTAAACCGTAATTACAAATTCTAAAATTATTTTTGCAATCTTCAATATCTACCTTTTTCTGTTAAATGAAACTAAAACCAACTCTCTATGCTATTTGGTTGAGGAGCTATAAGCATTTAACTTTAGCACGAAATTCGACGTACTTCAACAATTCTTGAATAATATTTCGCGCGATCAATGAATGAATTGACTTGTGCGCATCGGTCGCAGTGACGTCATAATAATTTTTCGTGATTTTCACCAAATTTGCAGCTCGACTGTGACTAAATAATAATTCCAAATTCTGAAATTCTTTTTGCAATTTTCAATGTCCCCTTTCTCTGTTAAATGAAATTAAAACCAACTCTCTGTATTATTTGGTTGCGGAGCTATAAGCGTTTAACTTTAGCGTGAAAAGCGTCATAATTTTTTCCTTTCCCGACACACCATTAGACTACTATGGAGAGACGTAAGTCTACGTCAAAACCAGGACATTTCGCTACTTTTCGCTTTATATTCCGATGATAGCACGAATCTACTCATAAGGCAAATTAATATATTCAAAGATATTGGATATCGAACTGCCGACGTTTCCTACGACATGGGGATCATATTCCATGTGAAATGAAGGGCGGATAAGGAAATAATCTGAAATCTTTTTTCCTAATAAATCTTCTTTGTATTTTTTATTTTCATTTAAGAGCAAAAGTACAAGACTATTTCGGTCACATTTCAGGAAAACCCGGGGTAAATTCGCTGAGTTTCTTCCAGGAGGGACAAACCAGAAAAATTGATCCTGAACATCAGTTCTCTATGCATTTGTCTACGAAAATAAATAAAATTTATTCAATAGTTTTTTAATTATTTAGTAACTTTTTATCCAACATAATCAATGATGATTTTTAATATAAATTTTTTATTTAATTTAATAACTTTTTTTTGAAAAAAACACCAGCTAGTGCACCACTGAAAGGCAATAAAAATAAAATGTGAATCAATATTATAAGCGTTTCTCTTTGCTGCTGACGTCATTTCACTATTTTATTGCTTCGTCTGTCAACCGCACAATGCATGAGAAGAAAGCATCATGAACCAGACTGGGCTCATTTAGTCAAAATACGTTCCAGTCTCTTAGTAATTGTTCGGCTCATTTGGTATACCATTTCCTTAATGGTAGGCAGTTATACACAAGAAAAATTAGTCGAAGATGACAGTTTGTGATAAACAACAGATTTCCTCATACTGCAGTATACAGACTATATTATCGATTTTCATAATATATATTGCTAACATTCAGAGATTTTATCTCCCATCTCGATAAAGAACTAGAATAATAAATACAAATTATTCTAAGACCTAAAAAATAGCAATTTTAATAAATAGCATTTATTGTTTATTTTCTAAATAACAGATTTATGTTAAAAATAACATTTTTATCGGTGATTTGTGGAAGTTTAAATTGTTGTTTTACTGCCATAAGGATAATTCTCGATATTGGGAAAAATCACTGTGCACTTTTTGTATATTAAATTAAATGAAGCACCTCGTTTGAATAGTTTATGCTTTCTAATAAAATACATTTCTTCTAAATAAATTGTATTATTTGGAAAAAATATTTTGGTTTTCCTAGCTACGGAAACTTATTAGTAGTTCATTCTTATTCGAGATTACCATTAAGTCTCTGCAGTTCTCTTCATTGCGATGATCTTCGATAATTTTCTAGCCCTCTTCAGCAGACGATTACAGTACTGACTTATACATTCTCATTTTGGCTTTGTTTTTAAATTTGGACAAGACATGCCTAGTCAGGGTTGTCCTCCTCATCTGATCATGGTTCAAAATTTGAAGGTCAGCTCCAAAATAACCTTGTGTTGCTTCAAAAAATGGGTCGGTAATCTAATCAAACTAATTAATTTTGTGCAAAATTATGATGCTCCATCTCAGTTTCTCGGATGTAACTTCAAACCGAGACGAAACCATCATTTAATAGACAATGTTTTGATGTCAATCTCCACTTTAAATTTAATACTGCATCTTCCAAATTAAGGAACGAGCAGAACGAGAATGAATTTGCCACTGCTATTCGAACTATAGCAGAGACAAAGATATTTCCAAAATTCCTTATCATTTTTAATTAGCGAGTCTATGTAGCATGGGGTATGATTTCATCAACAAACATCAAGTTTCTTCTCGAGAAAGTTCATTAAAATCAAGACTAGACTTTGGACACCCACAATCTATTTCATAACTGCTTCATTTGCGCTGACGTTTCGTAAGCTCATATCTTTCGACCTTGTTTACTTTACAACATAAGGGCAGCAAGATGCATATAAAAATGTCAAAATTGAATTATAAATAAGTTTGTTCCATTTCAAATAAAATTAGCTGTCGTTATCACTGTGAAGATATTAATCAAAAATAGCAACAGCAAATAGACAGAAAACTCGTTGTATGAGCAAGATTAATTTATTCGGCTTGGATTATCTTTCTTTGAATAAATATTTTTTGTAAATTACAGATTATTTTTTATTTTGAAAAAAAAATTGTATGTTTCACAATTTGTGTAAGAAGAAATAACTTCAACAATGCAAGAGACTAATTAACATTGACAAAGACACAAACTTATTTATTGTAAATAAACTAGCAATTTACAAAAAAGTCTTAGTCAAGTTAGTCACAATATTTTATTTAATCTCAATAATCACAGAAGAGGTTCACAGTAACCGGAAAATAAACTCACAAAAACTTTTCAGAAATTGTTGGTTCACCTCAATATAGCCTCGACACCACAGTATAAAATTTACACTACTGACCTTTTCCAGCTTAGTATATCGAAACTGCCACGATTTTGCCAAGATCCTTCGAGAAATTCTGGGAACATTATAGAATTGGAAATCATCATGATATTAAAAAATCAAATTTTTCTTTTTACTACTAATTTACATCAAAACTTTCAAATCCTTATTGGTATTCTAAGAAGATTATATAGTATTGATCTTACTCTTGATCAACAGCTCATAGAAGTAAGAACTACTAAATGAAAGTAGCAGTTTAAAACAGAAACAATTGACTTCTAGTAGTTAAAAAAAGAAACATTTATAAGAAAAATTTGAATCTATATTTACAACTCTTTACAAAAGTTTTTATCAATATCGATATATAAAAACATTTAAATCTGAAAATACCATGTTTTATGTGACCTTGTAAAAAAAAAAGTCAAGGTGGGAAGTATACGTTTAAATTGTGGGCTGAGGTAGTAAATGACCATACATTTTAATTTAGTACGATCAGTTTGGCAGATGAAAATTATGAAACTAATGCAAAGTGTGCTAAAACATTTTGGTTTGTGTAACCAAGTCGTGGTGTGTAAGTGTGCTATATCAACTTTACAGCAAATTTGCATTGTAAGGAGGGTCATCTATTATGCTTTGTTATTGTGCAGGAAGTTCGTTGCAAAGTTGTCGCGTCAAGTTTCTCATGACAAGCTAATATCAAGAAAATTCACACTTGCTGCAAATGTACATGCTATCTGGGAAACTGTTTTGTCCACGAAATTTAAGGCAAATATAATTTAATCTCCTTAGGTAGCACATTTTCTCATTATATAAAATGTTATTCAAAACTTTTACGCTTCTGTATCAATGGTCTGGTATCTATTATTTTTGTGATGTCAAGTGTCAGTTTTCCGTGTCAGGCTCTCTTCACCATTAAGTTTGAGAATATCTTTTGTTCGATATACTGATCATTTACAATTATTAATAAATACATAGTTAATCATCACTGTTATAAAATTCACATCGTATAATCAAGTTTGACATAAGTAATGTGAGGAATAAATCTTATCGCTTTATAAACCGAATAATTTTATTTTTACGAAATTTGCATAATAAGGAAAAAAAGAAGATTATTATGAGATCTGGAGTGCTAACTTTCAGAAATACTTGATTCAGAATATTATGATAATCGCTGTTATGGAGTGCTCTTGCTTAAGGACTCTTTCGTTTTTTAAATCCTATGGAGTGCTTCCTGTCAAGTCTCACATTAAAAGTGGCAAATGAAAAATTTAATTAATATTTTGACACGTAGTAAAATAACCAAATTGAATCAATTGCCAGATCAAACTGTATGAATGTATGAAAAAAAGGAACAATGTTTCTGGAAAGTTATCAGATGGAATAATTGTAGAATTTCGAAAATGTATATTATTTCGCTCTTTTATTTAACTTGACTTGTCTCATGCTTGTACTCAAGGAATTTTGTAATCTATTTTACAGTCACTTCCTGTTTTTCTAGAATTCTGAAATCTTGCACAGTTATGTGTTCTCTGAGATGCTTGAGTAATTTAATTATTAGTTAATGGATTAATTTAATTAAGTTTTAATTCCTTGGCAGTGATGTAACGTAGCAGTGAAATTGAGAAAAAATGATGTCAAGATCTCATAAAATTTATAACAATGGATTACGAAATATATCAATGACTAAAAAGTAGAAGGTAATAAAAAATAATGAAGCCTTTAATAAACACGTTTTCATTAGTGTACTAAAATGACCGAAATATTTTTTTATCTAAAATATAGGTGTTCAGTGAAACCCTAATAGCCGGACGCGATAGAAATAATGCTACAGGAAATTGAAACCACATTAAAGGTCATAGGAAAGAAAATTCTTAAACATTCATTTAAAATTAAAATTATATTATGAATAAGATTAAACGACTAATTACTTAGAGTATTCTAATCAGAGCAACACGTTTTTACTTTTTCGTTTTGACCATATTTTTCAGGAAAATTATTTTCTATTTTATATTAATTACTCCATAAAAGCGTGCTTTGAAAAACGTTTTATTTCTATTATTTTTATCATTCTAATGCAGTAAAAGTCTCGAAAAAATATCAATGAACTCAGTATTTTTATTAAATGTTTGTTTATTATTTCAATGTCGAACACTATCTCAATTTGTCCAGGGGCTTAATGAGTGCATTTAGTGGGTAGACTACTTGTTGTTATAGTGAAAGAAAATTAAGATTGACACCTACACATTTAAGATTCACGAAATTATACTGGCTCTGCAGAATGCTAATCAGTTCTTTTTACAGATGTTATAGGAATTTCTTGAAGATTAAATGTGTAATTTATATAGTTTAATTTCAATTTTTTTCTGTTATTCTTGTAAGAAGTTGAATAATATTGGTTTTCATATGAATCTTACTGATTGGAATTTCTTTTATTAAAGTAACCGAACGCTATATGTTTATTTTAATAATGTTGTTTCTGATAAATTTACCATGCTTCAAGTGTGGCTCAAGACCCTAATCTTGGTCTCCCTTTCTGTTCTATTTATTAATGATCTTTGTCGTGTTTTTTAAATTCCTTTGAATATCAGTTGTTTGCTTATGATCCGAAATTGTTTAGACTGATGCGAATTAATATATATGCCTTTCTTTTACAAAATGATCTTGATAATTTATTTCTGTGCTGCATGGATAACAAATGATTTCTGAATGTTGAGAAGTGCAACATCTTTAGTTATGCTCGTTTTATTTCAACAATCAATTTACTTTTATCAAATCAACAATGCTGCTTTATTCCCTGATATTCAGTTTCTAATATAGGTGTTATTTAGACATAAAACTAGATTTCTCACACCATATTGGTGAGAGAGTATCAAAAGCATACAATATGTTGACATGTTGGTTAATTTTAGGAAAATTTTGCTGATGCAATCACTTGATGCTGATGCGTTGGGCGCGCAAAAAGGTGTATTGTGATCACATTTTCATTATTGTTTACTTCTTCTGTTTCTCCTATATATTTTTCTTTTTTAATTTAATTTTTGTTTTTCTATACAATAAAATTGAGTTTCTGAAACGTAGTACTAAAGATTTTTCTAACGAACAAACTTTAGAAGTTCTATATTTCAGTATTACCTGCTGAAATCTTGAAAACTGTAGTCTTATTTGGGACCCTTACTATAAAAATAAAAGCAAAATTCTATAGCAATAACAAAATATATTTTTGCGAAAAGAAATAATTTTCGTTCTCAGTATATATCTTCATCTTATTTATGTAATATTTTTAGCATTCTTAGTTTGAAATCCCGACAAGATCATTCTTGTGTGCTGCTTTTTTCATAAAATAATCAATCATATGATTGATTGCGTTGACATACTTTAATGTATTCATTTATTTATATTGGTAATTTCTCGTTAAATGGATTTTATAAAATTTGCAACAAACTTTCGAAAAACCTTGATGCTTTTAATATTTCTTTAATTTTTTTAAGATTCAGTGTTCACAACTTTAAATTCTTGATATGATTTTTTTATTGTACTTTTGATGCAACTTTCATATTCTTGTTTGTATGATGATCCTTTTGGGTTATGTCACAATGTTTATGAAGTTTTTGGGTAGTGTGCCTTTTCTTTAAATAAATAAATAAATATTGTATTTTGTAGTCTATTTTAAACTCATTTAATAAATTTCTGAGATTTGAAATTATATAGGCTTATGCATTCTCTATGAAAAAACACTATTTTAATATTTTTAAAACTTAAAATTATCAGTAAAATTATTCATTTAATTAAACATTTATTCCGCCCAAATGACGTCACCTGTTAGTGAGTTTTAGAAAAAAAATTAATTTCAAGAATCCATATTTACAGTCAATTATAAATTAAACACTAAATTTCAGAGATAATTAAAATCCAAAACATTTTATTCTTAAGCACACAATTAAAAGTGTGACTTCAATAAATTGCTTTTATTAAGTTTATCTCTTGAAACATCCATATGACTATAAGAGATTTTATTAATTTCATAATACGCTTATCGCCATTTCGAACACAATATTTTTAATTAAAACGAGACAAGAAATTTGATAGAGCAGGAGTCTCTTTAACTAAAATTCTCAATAGTCTTAGACTGCATCTGGCAGCTTTTCAAATAATAGTTACTAAATCGTCTGAAGATATGACAGATTTCGTTAAACTTCTGTATATTAATGAAGTAGCAGTTATTAAAGAGAAGTATTTTAATGAGAACTCGGAACTTTGCATATTAATCAGGATGAGTTAATAATCAGTAAATTAATCCTTCCGAGATTTGAGGTTATAAATAGTTTGAATATTAGAATTAGTTTAGTTATAAGCGTAATCCTTTCTTCTTAAATTGCCCCTTATAGTTAAATTTTTGACTTTTAATGTGGAAGTATATATTCAAGAAAATATCACAGAGGAAAATAATTTTCAGATTATAATAATATTTTTACTGTATTTGTAAAACGAACTGAAATGAAACAAACTATTAACTATTGTTGAAATTGACTCCTAAAAATGAGCAGGTTTTTGTAGTAGAGATTAATGCGTCATACAAATACATCAGCTGTTTTATTTACTACAAATATACTTATAATGCATTCTTAAATAAATTTTTAACTTTTTTTCCAGATAATGAATGAAAGCATAAAACCACAATTTTTTTATATGCGCAGACACGTTGATTGAATTTACTCATATACGTTACGTATGGTAAAATAATATTTCAAGATAGTCACAAGAGATAATTTTGAGGATAGTCACTTTTGAAGAGTTTTAAATAATAAAATCATTCAAATAATAAATACATGCGACGAAATACTTAAAATCTTAATAGAAAAGTTAAATGGACTTTTAAAATGTTAATTTTTTCTTCAGGCGTATCATACTGCCACGTATATTTTTTCTTTCCTCACATATATCTTAATATATTTAATAGCAATGAAACATAACTTCGCCTTTTATTTAAATTAGCCTCGTAACGCTATAACACAACTAATTGCATCGCCGATCCTTTTTCTTTCATTAATCTAATATTCCCCGACATGTGACATAACCATTGACCATCATATTCAATCAGGTGCCTTAACATACATGATATTTTTACTGTCTTTAGCAATAAAGTGCAATGATTAATATCTTAAAAAGTTTAACAAAGAATCTCATCACAAAACTTTAGAATGATTTAAGCGAGAGACAGTGATAGGAAGAAAGGGAGTAAAGGATTTAAGGTGTTCAAGGCTTTTAAATTGTACCTGGGAATAGCGAGACATAAATTCTCTGTTATTGCAGATTATTGAAAGTTAAACACTGTTTTTCATATATTAAGCTGAATGCAAAAAAATTATCGATAACTCAGAAAGATGTGTGTACATTATTTTAGACAAATCAGCGGCCTCTGGTTCCTCGAGGCGGTCATTGAAATGGTAATTGGTGAAACGGTCATTGGTGGAGTAATATCGGTTTAAACAACGATTTTCAAAGCTTCCTAACTTGGACAGTTTTACTCACAGATTACTAGAACATTTTTTGCTTAAAATGTTTGCGTCTCAAGAATATTTGTTGCACGTTAAATCATACGTAGTGGTCAAACGTCCTCCCGTTGGTGTGGCGTGGAAGTTTGGAGAGGGGGGTGCCCGCTCAGGTGTCGTCCTCGTCATCTGACCGAGGTTCAAAATTACGAGGTCCGTCCCAAAATAGCCCTCGTGTTGCTTCAAAACGGGACGTTAATATAGCTAAACTAAACTCAAGAATATTTTAATTAATATGATTAACAGGTCCGCAGACTGTGAGAGGCTTCCTAATTTTTGAGCAGTGAATTCAAAGACTCAAGCAGTATAAATAAAAACCTTATTAATCCCTTTTAAAGCATTTCTCCCATTGGAAGTGCATGCTATCTCTAACTAATACATAGTGGAATCTCTCGTAACCGGTACCCAATTAACTGGTAAACTTAAAAGACAGCACTTTTGAAGGTATAAATTTAAATTCAAAATTTAGCCTTGTGAGATACTACCTATATATATCTGCTTTCACAATCGTTTAAATACTTTATTTACTATGATTTCAGATTAAGGTTTTGAAAAGACATTTTTTTGGATTTCGTGTTTCTTTAATTGTTTATTTTAGATTTAATAATTTCTGCTACCATTTAATTTGTAAGGATCTGCTATCTTTTAATGTATTGGTTTTAATACTAATTTTTGTATGCTTAGATGTGAATTTTTATCGTGTATGTAAATAATACTTTTGATATTAATGTACGTGCGTGCGTGTGTGTGTGTGTGTCACCCAGCCAACAATATCAGCCAGTTTGGTTCCGCAGCGTAGCCAACAATTCAGCGTCAAGAAGGAAGATACATAATTTGTTAGATTTGTTAGAAGATAAATAAAATTTCTCCAAAGAGAAACCAGTTTTTTCCGTCCAGATCCCAATTAATAGTTTTTTTTTCTTCGTTCCTTCAATAGTCTTCTCAGTTGAGTCCAATGCTTTCGCCCCATTCCCACAATCATGGCCAACATTTTCATAATTAGCAACTTCTGTATCCGAACATCCTCTTCCTCCTGCGATAAGGGAAATTAATTCCACCCAAACTTCAACTTTCCTTCCTGCGTCTTCATCACTCCATCCTTTCCTTTGGAGATGGAAGGTCTCGTTTCACCAGATCAGCATTCAACTTCGCCTCTTCTTCAGCCCATCATCCCCTAATGAACTCAGAATAGCTGTAGTCGTTCTTTCAGGACTTTCTTCCAAGATCCACCATGTTTCTCCTTCAAATAGAGTTCCATCATCTAACTCTTCTTCAAAATCGAACTTTTTAAAACAATGTGCGGCCTATCTCTCTGTTCTTGTGTACATTTTTATGTTATTTTTATTACTGTATTAATTTGTTTTTCATCTTTTTTCTTTCATTTTCTGTTTTTTTAATGCATTTTTTACTCTTCGTATAGTTTTTCCATTGCATTTAGTTTGTATTATTTTCCAGCTATTTCATGTATAACTGTGTAACTTTGTGTTTTCAAGGTTTTATTTTTCTGTGTTTCCAAAATATTTTTATAAAGTATAGCAAAATAGCAATCCTTCCTAATGCTCCTGTAAATTTTTGTAAAGTTGTTGCGTTTTTAAGGCAGCAGTATTGAGAATTGTCAAGTTTTAAGAGAGGTCATCCCCTCGGGTGTTGTGATTTTTATTCCACTTCATGTCCGCGTCACTGCTTAAATAACCATATGGTTATAGTTGAAGGGACATGGAGTGGTTGTGTGTGTGTGTGTGTGTGTGTGAGAGAGAGAGAGAGAGAGAGGAGGGATTGGTACGTATACTCAGAAAATTACATGGAAGGAAGCAAACCATTATAAAATTTGCCGAGTAATCTTTATCTATGACAAAACATGATTTCATGAAGCTTCACTGTATACACAGAGAATTTTTAAAACTCAGGTGGTAATCTGGTAAACATGTATGCATTCAAATTATATTCGAATTATGTCCCTATAATAATAAATATGAACTTTCCTCTTATAATCTGTATGGTAATATTAAAATGTTGTTTAATATTGTTTTTCTGAAATATAAAATTGCGTAATATATGTATTTTAATGTTAAATAATACCCTGTCCAATTTTCGATACCATTCACATTTAAATCTGACCCAAAGATCAATAAATATGAGAAACGGGGTTAGCATGCAGTAAATTCTATATACATTATCACAAAACATGCATAGGAGGGTTCTAGAAATATGTATTTCCTGAAAACTCTCTCATGTGGCATCGGCGAGGAGCCGCTGTTGCCTGATAAGCAGAGATTCTACTATGTATACTTTGAAAGTAGAAGTCTTTCTTAGCGTAATAGCGTGTATAGAATATCCAATAAGTGTAGAAGATTTGCCGACATCTCTACATAAAATATCAAATTGTCCCAAAATCATCTTTTTGGATTTCATAAATTTTGATGCCAGCAGATTTATGGAATATAACACAAACAATGAACTAATTACTGATATACTAATTATATTTAAAAAACGAATATGACAGAATTCTCGCATTATATATGTTGTAGTTAAAGCTTGGAATCCGTTTTTTTATAGAATAACTATGCATTTCATGAATTACCTAGTTGGATATCTAGTTATTCTATGAAATAACTGAATTATACACATAATTTTAACGGTAACATATACACACACGTCAGGAAGAGAAGCAAACATATTATAATAAAATATGATGACAACGACAAGTGAAAACAGGAAAATATAGTTATATTAAACACCAATAAATCCTACTTTTGTGGATAGAAAATTAAAATGACAACGCGCGTCATTAATCTTTTTCTAGCTTTCATTATTACCTTCCTTCAAAATAGTTACTAAATACACAAAGGGAATTTTTGAACTTTTGTTACTTAATTAATTTAATTATGAAAAATACCATTACGTTTTGCTTCATTCATGAAGAATTTCATTTCCAAGACTTTTTATGTTAAGCCTAATAAAACTTTTCCTAAATTTTTTTTAGAGAAATCTTATTTATGTGTGCTTTCTGTTCTTTAAGAAACGCAAAAGTTTTTGATAATTCTTTGTATCATTAACTCTACACCAAATGAAACTGTTTTACAGTTATGGTTTGTTTTTCTCTCGTTTTCACTTTTGTTGTATGTTTCTTACCTTTAACAGAAATAAATAAAGTTGTATTTTGTAAGATAATTCAACACAATCTACGAAAATTACTTAAAGTATTATTATTATTTTACGGCTAGACATCTTATATACATTATTTGACTTTTTTTTTCCTTATGCACTGCTTTCCGAAAATGAAAAGGAAGTTATTCTAACTTAAAATTTCAGTAACCTATTTACAAGTTTTAATTTCACCCTGAAAGTTTTATTTGATTATAGGATTTAAAAAATTTGCTTGAAATTTATTTCTATATCTGGTTTTATAATTTTGTAAAACTTTTTTTCTTAGTCCTCCGTTTTCATCCAATTTTCTTCTGGGTGCTCGTCAATCTCCATTCGTTTTGGCTTTATATTTATTTTTTCCCCTGAAAAACTTCGTGGAGAATCATTTTAATGTTAAAACCAGGGCCGATCCGAGGGGGTTTTGAAAGGTGGGAGCGCACAAGGCCCCGCGCCGCTGACAGATTTTGTAAAAGGAAAATGAATTGAATTGCATTGATTTATTTAACAAAATGAAAATTTGCCGGCATGTTTTGTCTTCTAGGACATAATGTTACAAATCTTACAGTATTTACATCACTATAAATTATATGAATTGTATCGAATTGACCTTATCAATTACTGGCCCATCTGCAGGAAGATCTTTCTCTCTGACTTGCTTAGCCATTTTATCTATTCAATCTTCTAAACAAAAAACTAAATCGTGATGATATTATCAACTCATTTGCTATAACACATGTAAAAAAATAAAAAAAAATCAAGTATTGTAAACCTTCTAGAAACTCGCATACCAAATAGCATTTGTGAAGCAATTATTTTTTTATTTGATTTATCAACTATTTTGTGTGTGATTGAAATATTAACTTTACAAAAATAATTTAATTATTTATCATTTTCGTGTATTCCTTTGATTGTAACTATACCAAACTGTGCAATGTAATAAATAGCAAAAAGCAACAAATTATTTTGTTGTACGAAATTTGTTTCTAGGCCCAACAAGTCAACTTTGCACCAGGCCCTGCTTTTGTTCAAGCCAGCTCAGGTTAAAACTGTCCTTCACATTTAATGACCGTTCAGACCTACGACTGAACTCATGAATATTTATAATGACTCTGTTTCTTAGATTAACGACCCTTTAACTTTGCAACAACAAACTCTTAATTTTTAATCAAATTACGAGGATGTCAGCATCCGCCTACCTATAATTACTTTTCATTCTATGCGTCAATAACAAATTTGGCAGGGTCACATATATGAAGGCTCTGCTACGTATTCCAGTTTTTAATCTGCTGCACTTCTAACCAGGTAATAGGCCGCTTGACCATCACGGTTTCTGTTTTAAAACATGAAAATCACTTTTCTTAATATGCATCGATCATTCATTCGAATCAGTGCAATTTTTCAGTCTAAATGTTGCAAATGGCTGCAAATTTAGCTATTATTATAAAACAAGATGAATTTCTTATATGATTAATTAATACGCATTATTTTAAGCTACGTTTTCCACTTTATTTTAGTAGCTGTGTTTCTTTTATTCGTGCCACATATGTTGATTAAAAATAATCTGCGGATTTCTATCTCATTATAAAAAGTATATGTTATTTACTTCCACGAATGAAAATTGATTGTGTGATTGTTAAGGAAATTAATTGATTTAATTGGCATCATTATTATTGACATTACTCACAACATTAATTGAGTCATCTTAAGGAAAGGAAGAAAAGAAAATCGAACTGATGGGAAAACCCTAATATATATTTATATAACTCCCTAGAAAAAGGAAAGGGCCCTTGGGTACCTTTGAGAAATGATATTCGTACTGATCTAAATAAGGTGAACCTCTGAGCGGTATCGGATAGGCAGAATTACATGCATTAAAAATCTTAAGTTTCGAGATGGAAAATATTTTGACAGCAATGATTGGACAGTGTTAGCCAAGTATTGTGACAGTCGCAAATACTGATCTACATATTAATGATATAAGCTCTAGTGCAGCTTCAGAAAAGCATGTAAATCTAACTAAATCAGGTCAAAGATTTCTTACAGGAAGACTATTTGTTACAATGGTTCTCGACACGACTTCCGGAATACTTATGCATATCTTCTCCGATCATGGTCCCTAAAAGCGAAGCGAAAAATCACCCTCTTTCAAAAGTCAATATTGTGTGTGTGTGTGTGTGTGTGTGTGTGTGTGTGTGTGTGTGTGTGTGGTTGTGTGCGTGTGTGTGTGTACTGAATTCATATGATTTCAGAATCATCCTGTATAATTCTCAATCTTGCCGGATCTAAGTGAAATGTGAATTTTTCAAGTTGGAATCTTTCTATGTTTAAACAAAAAAAACCACAAACAGCCTGAAAATATTTCTCATTCTTTCAATTTCTTCACACAAGAAATTGAAAGAATGGTTTATCATTTGGGAAACATTTTTCCCCTTCAAAATGCCAGACAAAAGACCAAACATAGATGTGAATTTTGCTCGGAGTAAAAGAGCTTCGTTTTTAAAAGTTATTGAACAATTTTAGATAATTCTAGAAAAGAACAGTATTTCTTTCCCGTAGTACATTTATTCATTTCCATAAGAGATATTCCAACATTTACTGACTGAAAAAAGTGTAAAGGAAAAAAATGCTATATTATTACGAGTATGCTCAGAAAGTTTACTTATAAATTTCGAAGAATTTGAATATCAACCGATATTTAAAATAAAAAGTTCAATAATGTTTTCTGTATGTTCCGCTATGTTAAGCATTCACCAATACAAAAGTTTTGCACAGTCATTTCCTTAAAACCCTTCAATAAAATACCGTAACATTTCTGAGATCAGGTCTGTGAAATATTCAATACACTTGAAAGCAGAGATCAAAGTGGTCATTGTCACTTTCTTCCCCCTGGTAAAAGGCACAGAATAGGAATACGCTCTCAATCTACAGCTCCCCGTTAAAGTTACAGCCACTCAATATTAATTAAAACTGAAAGCCCAAGATCACAAATTTTCACCATCCCAAAAGACTTTCAACTACTTGGCACCTTTAATCGCAGAATGCTTCATACTTATCTTATGCGCCAAAAGGTCGCCAAATTCTAATTTAATCAAAAGATCGAACCTCTGAAGTTGAATATTCCTCATGTATTATAACTAAAGTGCGGAGCCTAGTTGGTTAACTGCTCAACTTATTCGGTGCTTGGGAATGGGGAGAGGGGGGTTCCTTCACTGAGAAATTGAGCCTTTGATCTTCTGCACTTACGGATCTGAACTACCAAGAGAATTGTGGTCTCTAATGAGATGAACTAATTGATGAAATTCGGGATATATATCGGATAATAATTAATGGATTTTGCACAGAATAAATGGGGTAAGAAGTTCAATACAAAGTTATTGTCTTATGAGTGTTACATTATAGGTTTTCAATAAATTTAATTAGATTAAGCTGTTGCGTATAGTGCTATGCGTTTCTGCAAACATATTTATTAAAATTTTATTTCCTCTAAGGAATCTTAATGTGGATAAGGTTTCATGAATGGATCAATTAATTGAAAACTCAATAGACACGATTCATCTTATAGACTACAAAATGTAATTAAATGACAAAAACAATAACAATGAAATAATAGTTTTAAATATTTATTAACTATTTTCATGAAAACTGTGCCAGTGATTATCTAGAAAAGGTTTATTGGTTTTAATAGTTTTTATACAAACTTTATTGAAAATTTAAATAACAAATTTTGCATGTTATACAATCATAAATTTTTGGCCCATAGGCAATGAACTAAGATATTTTAATAAACAACTTAACTTATTATTATTATTAATCCACAGGGAGGGAACCGACCAGATAAGACTTACGGTTATACAAACCCTCTCAGCGTAAAGATGAATACAAAAGAAAAGGGAAAAAAATCAAAACAATAATAATAACAAATACAAAAAGTAAACTAAAACAGTCTGCAACGAAAGTCTTAATTTCTGGTGGAAGCGAGAAAAGTCTTTCTTAATCCATGATGATATCATACATGTTCAAAAATTTTGGGGAAGTGAATTATTGCATTACTGTTGCCATAATCATATAGAAAGATTTTTAAAAGGGTGAATACTAATTTCAGGCGTTATAAATACCATATGCTTGACGTTTTATACATCACATGCGTAAATTCTCTTTTAGGTGAACTACTGATACCTTTTCCTTGGATTCTATTTCTTCCCTTTAAAATAGTGGATAAGATTAACCACTTAACTAGTTATCCCGAGTTTACTCGTGAATCGAAGTATGGAATTTTTATACTTATAGTCTGAAATTACAGCATTTGTAAACGTTATGATTCGACACAAAAAATGAAGAGTAACTTATTAACACCTCGAGTGTTCTATGGATTAATAATTGAATTAATGCGACAACACATTCCCAAAACAGAAAGTTTTATCTAATTAAACATAAGAAAAAATGAATTAGTTAAGTGTTTAAGATAAATTTAAGAAAAACATAGGCTGTCTGAAAACAACTGTCAGTGGCCTTTTTCTTTAAAGTACAGCTATCTGGCGACCCTACAAAGATGTGGCCATATAGCTCAATTCTTAACTAAGTTGGAGTGGGATGCTTTTAGCTTAAGTAAAGAAAAAGTAAAAAAGCGAAATTTAATTATCCAGATTTATTTTGAAAATTGGAGTTTAAAACGAGAAACTAAGATGATCCATCAATTAATATTTCTTAAATGAAATGGTGTAGGGGAACCCGGAGCAAACCAGACCCCCCCCCCCCACACACACACACACATTTTTTTCGTCCAGTTTGCTGCGCAAATTAGTGGAAACTCCTGGAATTTCATAACACACCCTACTGCACATGACTGAACTGTCAAAGTCCATGAGAGTTGGCTACTACGCATAGTTTAGAAGAATTCCTCATTTTTGAATATAATACTCTAGTTTTACCAAGTTTTCCTCTTAAGTTAATTCGAGTAAGTTATTATTATGTTGGATAAGCACTTCTTTTTCGTTAATATTACTCTCTGAACTGTTCATTCATGTACTTGTATTGTAGTTCCTTAGTTTCTAGCACAGCCATAGAGTAGTGCTTTGTTAACCTCTGCACTTGGGGCATAACGGATCGGGGCAAAACGGCACCCGGTTCCGTTTGGCGCCAGTGTAATTTGCCAATTGCCGGAGTAGAAAGTGTTGAAGAGGAAGTGTTATAGAAGTGTGACGTTTGTGGTTATTTTCGTTAACTTTTCTTTTCCTTTCTTTAATTTTTAATTACCTATATAATGTCTATATTAATTTTTTTGAGATTTCTTATACTTAATATAGCTTATAATATGTTGAATATTCATAAGTATTAGAAAAATAATTATGAAAAATTAAGATATTTAATAAAACTGTAAAAATTACCGTTGAAATTTTAAAAGTTGCCAAAGATGCCACAAGATACGAAAGAAACTTTGGTGGCGAAGATATAAATAATTAAAAATATTGGTAAAGCCGAAAAATGATGTAGTTGCATTTTTTGCAATCTAACAATAAGAAAACAATCCTTTTTTATATTTAAATATGTTTTTAAAGAGTGCATAAACCCGGGTTCCGTTTTGCTCCGGACCATTTGACAAAGTTTACTAAATCGTAAATAACAATTTATGAACTGATCATGGATTAGTTTTTGAATTCATCATGTGTGAACAAGTTAATATTCTTTATAACGTTGCATTTTCAAACGTCTCTAAGTATTTTTCATCATTTTACAACCCTCCCATAAGTATTCCGTTTTCATCTGAGTTCCCTTAACCCCTACATAAATCTCAATGATTCATTATTATACCTAAATAAAGAATACAAGTTTTCTTTAATTAACGACGACATTTTTATTTTTATCTTTTGTGCAGCAGATCTAAACACAATTTTAATAGGATCGAGTCTAAAACCTGCAACTTCTGAAACCGAGTCTTTGCTACCTGGCCATCTAACTCCCTTTCATTTACACTAAAATTTTGACTTTCTGTATTTTGCTTACCTTATGACTTCTGCAACATACGATTTCTCGCACTTGGCATAGCAATCGGCTGCAATTTTAAATATTAAATTCTTTTCTTCGTTGATGTGAACAGGTTATCGCTTGCCTATCAATATATTCTATATCTGATCGTGGCACGCTGTTGCCTAGTGATAGTGCTACGGCTTCGCGATTGATGGTTTCCCGTTTCCAGTAAACCAGGAGTTTACGGTACACACCTGTTTCTCGCCAATTTTTATTGGCGCGATTTCATTTGCCGTCGTCAAATACATTTCTGGATGTGCAGTGCGATTTTATTGCTCTCTTGCGCATGCGTCACCTGAAAAGGAGAGATTGAACATGCAATGCCTGTGGCATTTCAAGCGTGTACCGGGAAAAATTTTTTTAACTTAGAAAAACATCAGCGGCTTCGCTTTCAGCATAGCAGAAACTAGTAGCTTCGCTTTTTCATTGAATGCAAGGAATCTAGGTTTTTAAAAATTTTTCTTGAAACTAGAATTTCCGCACGTAATGCCTGCGGCATTTCAAACGTTTATCGGGCAAATTTTTTAACTTAGAAAAACATCAGCGGCTCCGCTTTCAGTATAGCGGAATACTCCATCGCTTATTCATTGAGAAACGAAACACACAGAATAACATACACGGTACTGAACTGATATTCAATCCAAAGAATTTCAAACGAAGTTTTATTCAAATTCGAATGAATCGACCAATCACATCGAAAAGTTGAACAAAAGAGTCCAATCGAAAAATGGCGCAATATAGCCTGATATGCAAAACACCGATGAAAAGATCAATTTGTGCGCATGCGCGCTTGTCACTCGTTAAAAACATGTAGACGCATCCAAAACAAATGATCTCTCATCGCCATTCTCGACGGCAAAGAGTTGGCAATCCTAAGAGTGTATCGTAAACTCCAGGTTAAACACGTTTCCTCCAAATACCCATCATGCATGAAAAACTAGTACAACTTATATTAGCCATTATGAATCAACTTTCTCATGTGGACGAAGTGGGGAATTCTGGCAGTGAAATGCTGTCTCAAGTGACGCTCACATCATTTGAGTGCAATTCGAAATTGCCAAGTTTTCCCCCTCATTAGGCCCTCATATAGCTTCCGAGCATGATGCTAATTTAACCAATTATCCGCCATTGCCCCTTTTTTGGAGGTCTTGTTTTATTTTTATTTTCACCTAAACAGTGCAATTTTCAGCTTTGATTGTTGCATCTGAATGTTGTGTTGGCTGCTACAAAAGGTGCTAATCCAATAAAAATAATTTATATAATTATAAAGGTAATTACTCCTAATTAAAAGTTAATTAATGTTTAATTTAAAATTTCAGGAATTTCTTTGAAAAAGTGAAATAATAGAATTTTGGTATTAACAAATCAAATCAATTACTTATCAATTCATTCTCCGTCCGATAGTAGTAACATAACTCATTCCCAGTACATGGAGAGTATCTGGGCATGATTTATATAACTTATTTTGCTGACGAATGCACAAAGGGTGATACCTAATACATGGGAGAACTCAGTAAATAGGATTAATAAGCCCCACAAAGATAACTATGCCAACTTCTTTGTGAGGATTTTCGTTGTGCTTCTTGTTGTATATATGTGTTTTTCCAGAATAAGAAACTATAACAACTCTTTTGTACGCCAACAGATGGCATCGCTTAAACTCCGGTCTGAACTCTGAACTCATACCTCTACTTGAACTTTCTTGTAACCCTGCTTAATTGTATTCTGTATTCTGTTCCTTTCGTGTGTATGTGCCGTGATGTGCTTCGCTTAATAAATTTCATTATCTCTCAAAAGGCAGTGCTCTGATTCCCACTCTGTGATCAAAAACGGATTAAATAATATGCCTTTTATTTAGATGACTTGAATCTGCTATGCAGATGCACTTCGCATTCTACCGAGAAAGGAGGTAAGTGAAATTGTTTCACTTACACTTTTTAATTAGAATATAATTAATTTTCCAACACTTCTTTATTCTCTTTTTTCTCTAACCAACAAAAAAATTTGTAATTTCTTATTCTTTGACATTTTTTTCCATTAGATATGTTTTCTTCCGTCATCTATCAATTAATTTGCTTGAATGATTTTACAAATTCTATTTCACGACTTTTTTCTTTATTTGTGGTCACGCATACTATCGATGTATAAATTGCTTCTTATTTCGAAATTGACCGATTCATTCACTAAGCGTTGCGGAAATGAAAAAAAAAAATTTTTTTCAGACAAAATAATCCAACAGAACTCAGCAATTTTTTTTATTTCTTTACGATTACAACAACGACTGGACATGCAATTGGCAGCGTATTCTCTAATAATAATGAATATATTCAACTTCCGTCAAACATTTTGTGATATTTTGAATATTAATTAGAAATAATGATAAGTTTCTAAAATAATAATGAAAGTTTAATTGTATAATTCCAGTGCAATGTGCGAAAGAAACACATAAAAGTGGATCCAAAAGTATAAGTTTTCATACATTTTATTTGGAAAACAGAAAATAAAATGTAGCTAGTAATAAATATTTGTTACATATTTTTATCCTATTATTGAACGAAATATTTTCTAAATACTGGAATGAAGAATTATACTGATACAGATCTAAATATTGATTCTAAGAAATAGAGACGTTTATTTTTCAACCACTTCTCAGAAATTAAACAAAAGTATTAATCTGAAGCAAAGCATTAATTGCTGCAATTTTATTATGTTTTTTGAAAGCAAAGAAAAAAAACTTGAAAAGAAAGCGCTTTTACCAATGCATTAAAAAAGAAAATATTTATTTTTCTCAAAAATCTGGAGGTTAGAACAAAAATCGTAAAAGCGTGAGGTGCTGAAAACAAAAGGAGAAAGATATAAAACCACAATGATTATGATAAGAAACGAAATGTTATTAAACATTCATTATATAAAATATATTATAAGTGTGATTATAATTCTAATTTACTTACAGCTTTTCTACCTGCGCCTCTCACTTTTCTGATTTTTGTTCCGACCTCCAATTTTTGGAGAAAAAATTATTTTTTCTTTTTTCATGCATTGGTAAAAGCGTTTTTTTTTCATAAAGTTTTTCTTATATTTATTCCTTTCCAGTTTTTAGTCTGTAATTTATGTAATAATTCAGCATTATGAATATTTTGGGATCTGATAATCAATTTTTCATGAACTAATTCCAACAATTACTTTATTGAAAGGAACTCTAAAGTTATTGAAATATTGCTTTATCATCAAGAATCAATGAATACACAAATTTCAGATATTAGGCAAAGAGTGGAAAATCCATCACAAAATTCTGACCTTACAAACAAACATAAAATATTTCGAACATAAATCCATTTTTCTTCACTAATCCCAGCAAAAATTTCCTTAAAAAGATCTATAATAGGATATACTTATTTTTATTTTTATTGAAACATTTAAATTTAAATTACTGCGTAAATATTTTAGTTCTCAAAAATACTATAGATGGCACCACTGAAACCTACCGAGTGCAAATGTAATTTTGCGATTTTTTTTAAATGATAATTGAGAGCTCTAAAATTATTAAAATATTGCATTGTCATCATCATAAGTACAGAAAATTTCAGAAGTCTATTGCATTGAGAAGTGAATGAAAAATCGATCACAAAATTCCAACCTTACATACCCATCCTTACATACAAACATGAAACATTTCGAACTTAGGAAAAGCGTTTAAAAAACAGTTTCTACAAGTTCACTTTTATTAGACAATTATAATTATACCTATTATAGAATCTGTAAATCAATATTTAGCTCAAATTTACTAATACGCGGCACCTCCCCTTTGGAACTATTTAACTAAAATTTAACATTTAAATCTGTTAATAGTACCACCCTCGGCCAATCCCCCCCCCCCCGACAAAAATCTAAGATTTGTACATTATCCCAGTCTTTAAAGGGCCAATTATCCAAACCTGTAATTAATTTTGAAGACAATATCGTTTCCAGGGACACCAGACATCGTAATTCAATCACCACGGGAGTTATACATAATAATCGGTCATTATAGATAATAACCACGATAATTACGTATAACCGAATATCCACATTGACCGCAACGTATACACTACTTTACAAAGCAATATTTACGATCTTAAGTTTTAGTTTCTTAACCTTTATTTTTAGTTTTTAAAAAAGGCAGGTATTTTATCTATATATTGGCAGAAAACTCTCATATTGAAAGATTAACACACTATGAAAGAGAAAGTAATTCGAGTTTCAACATTAAAACATTTTTAAATTCAATAATTGGTTGCAAATGTTATCAAATCATTAATTTTAACTGGGACAAAATTTCGCCTGCGACTTCCTGTGATGAAAATTTTCTCGGGTTTTCACTCAACAAATTAATCCAACGAGATTGAAAGAAGTAACAAACTTCTCTGTCATACATTATATTAAAATTTTAATTAGCATCCATCACTTTTATTAAGCCCTGTCATAGATTAACCGAAGATTAGCGGATCATGTAATTAAATTTCCATTTCTGGAACATTCCATTAATTTGTTCTTTGCTCGTAAACTTCCAGAAACTTTTATCTCAGACAAAAGGGCATGAACTATAATTTGAAGCCTGATATTTTATATTGATTTACTAACCGCCTTCGGCGACCAGCTTGTTCGCAGAGGTTATGATTTCAATTGAATTTTGCATCATTTTATATACATGGTTGTCTTAACAACGCAATTCTTAACTTCAGATTGCGGTAGATATGTAATCCATATTCCATTAACCTTGTACCTGTCCTGTTCATTGTCTAAATAAATGTTCCTAATGGAGTCAAATAACTGACCATGCCCTGTAACTTCTAATTCCACGTTGTCGGCACTATTTTCACTTTCTTTTTCTCTTGTAAAATAGGCATTTGATTTCAAAATTAAACTGACGCAACACATTTTATGGCCAGCGGCCTGTTAGCTGGATTTAAACATGTTGAAAAAAGAATGAAACATAGCAACCATAACCTTTCAACTTATTTTTCTTATTATAAGCAGAGTAATATCTCGGAGAGCTTTGTTTTTAAATTTCACAAAAATATCGATGAAATAAAATATGGAAGCAAAATGTATCAGGATATTATCTCAGATTACCAAAATGAAAGAGAAATACGCAATTAAATATTTGTTTAAACAATGAAAACGGTTTGAGTTGCGTTGCAACAATGAAAAGTATTGTTGAAAATTATGCCAAAATATATTTTTAAAAATTTATTAAAATTAGACAAAAAATTGTGCGACAACTAAATTGGTATCATAGAAAAAAAATTTAAAAATTTTCAGATGGTATAAAAATAATTTTTGTGCTGCAATATATTCGATGTTATTGAGGAAAAACGCCAAAATTTCGCTTAATTTTTAATTAATTAAAATTTCACAAGAACGGCTCCGAGGTGCCGTTATCCTCCAAGTTATGTTTGTACTAAATTTCATTCCTCTAGGTCTAGCGGTCTGTCCTGTATAGCGCCAACACACACACACACACACACATTCTCTTTTATTATTAGTAGAGATTATGTGATAATTCTAATTCTCTAATCCAGCACAGCTTAACCTTGTTGAATTGCGCCATATTTTCCACATCGGTTCTGAATCTTTCCTCCTTCAGTGAATTTTTTAGTGTATTGCCTCTTCAATGACTGTTCCCGAACATTACAACATTACCTCCTTTTAATGCTTGTTGAATATTGCCCCCTCTCAATGAATTTTATCTAGTATTGCAATCTTCCAGTGAATTTTCTAAATTTAGATAACTGCAGCAAAAAGAATTTTGTTTTATTTAAATCAATTTACGTATTTTTAGGGTAGGGGTTTTTCTTTTTTTGTGAAATAGAATGATGTTTTTAAATTTTGATTTCTGTATACGCAATAGGTTTCGCAAGTACAATATCATTGCAACAAAGCACCACATTAGTTAACTACAGGGTGATTCTGCGGTCGTGGGACAAACTTCGAATGGCTTTCTGGAATACGATAAGCATAAAAAATCACGTAGGAACATGGGTGCGCAAACGCCATCTGGAGGCGGCAGACGGCATTTAAAATGATACAACAACAATACAATACAAAACAATTGCGGGCGCTTTTTGAAATATGCGCATTTTTAAAAATATTTCCTCGAACTCCGATCATATAAAGAATAGGTATTAACTCACAATTTGTATCGAAGATTCGGTAACGGGGGCATTTAGGGGACCGCCCAGAAATTTAGTAAGTCGAAAAGGGATTTTTGTTCACCCCACTTCACAGAAAAGTGATAATGGTTTGCAATTTTCATCAATTCTTTTGTGTAATGTACGGAATATTTGCATGCATTTTTGTAAAAAATAGCATGAATATTCTGGAAAATATAAAGGTTTCTTTAAGAAATCCAAAATTTTTTCGAAAGTTTTTTGCTTATAACTTGCAGAGTTTTCAATCAAATTACATGACACATACAGAATACGTGACAATACGTTAGAGAAGTATTGTATTGAAATGTTTTTTAACAACTTTGAGTATTAGAGAAGATATAAACATTTGCAGTAAATAATTTTTTACTACGCATGCGCGAAAGGTAGCGTTATTTTTCTTTCGCATCTTCAGAGCCAGATATAAAGTGCAACTTATATTAAAATTTCAGACCAATACAGTTAAGATTCAGAAAGATATCGGCACTTTGACCAGCTCTGTATTATTTTAAATGATATGTGCTGCTTCCAGATAACGTTTGCGCACCCATGTTCCTATATGATTTTGGAAGCTTATCGCATGCTTGATCAACTCTCGAAGTTTGTCTCATGACCGTAGAATCAACCTGTATATTTATTTGGTAATTTAATTTATTCCTCAGGAAAGAGCAAATTAAATGTAAACCACTGAAAAAAATCCACTTTTTTCGGATTTTAATTTCGGTAGTTGATTTGAATGGATCAGAACTAAAAATCTGCACCATAAATCGGTTGTAAACAAAAAAAAAAATTAAATACTTCTATATTATCGTAGAAGAAAAGCATCCCTCCCCTCACCTTGTCACATGAGCTTCTAAGTAACCAAAATTTTCTGCGAAAAAATACATACAATTTTCTAAGCTGATAATACACGCCAATTTTCTAAGCTTATAAGTTTTTAAAACAAGAATGTCGCGGCATTTTTTAATAAAATAAGTAGACATTTCGAAGAGAAAATTTTAATCTTGCATTAAAATATACTAAAGGGTAAAGGGTATAATTTCATCTAATCACAAAATTTAATTTTAAAAATCATTCGTTCGATATTTAATTTCATTTGATAGTCTAAACGCGAATTTGGTTCTATTTATATTAAGTACTAAAGATATACGATAAACCACAGACTTGCGACAATATTCTGGTTTAATTTTTCTATTAGTACAGGACAAGAAATGTAGATTTAAGACAGTTTAATTAAACGTTTGTCCTTTAAAAAATTTGGTCTGGCTTAAACTCAAACTGATATTCGTGTGAGTGCCGTATAGTAATGGCGTACACTATCTTTTTTTAATAACAAAGGGAAAGGTATATTTCGTCGCTTAACAAGCAACATCACCTATCTGAATTTTTTGAAATTTCAAAAAGGAAGAAAATACTCAATTTTTCGCAACAAATAACTTATATTTTTTAATTTTTTTAACGTTTGATATAACCATAACACCGCATGCTCCTACCAGATGTGATTAAAAAAATTCAGAAATATTCGTCATTGGTTGCGAAAAATTGAATAGTTTCTTCCTCTTAGAAATTTCAAAAAATTTAGAAGTGTGGTGTTGCTTGTCAAGCGACGTTTGCATGATGAGCTGAGTGAACTAAAATTGACCTTTTGTTTTCCAACGAAAATTCATAAGATTATCATTCACACAAATACATCCAGGAAGATATTGTTTATTGAAATACATATAAGTGAAGTATCTTCCAAACTAAATGAACAATTCTAATTCAAATTATGATAGCAAAGCAGCAAGTTCCAAATTTATCTATCATATGGTGTGATTACACCTTCAAACGTCAAATTTCCTTTTGAGTAAGTTGATTAAAAGCAAGAATAACCTTTGCGCTGCATCCACACACTCATGGGTGCTTCATTTGCAGTGACGTCTCGTAAGCTTATTTCATCTTTTGATCTTGATTATTTCGTTACATAATAGCAACAGGAGGCATATAAGAGTGTCAAACTGAATTACAAATGTCTTTGTTCCGTTTCAAATAAAATTAACTTTCTCTTATTTGATTATCACTGGGCAGACATTGCTCAAAGTTGGTTAAGAGTCGAGAAAAATGTAGTTGCTTCTAGATGGATCAATCAAGTTTGGAAATCCTATATTTCGCCAAAACAAAAGTATTAAATTATTACGAACTTTTGGAATACAGATAAAAATAAATTATAAGATCATTCATAGGACTAAAGCGCTACCTTTTATAAATACTTTAGTCGTATGAATGATCCTAGAATTTTTCATCTATATTCCAAGAATCCTAATAATCTCACTCTTAAGTACAATCTTTTATAAATACTTAACAGTGAGATTATTAAGATTATGGATATTTTAGAAACCAATGACTTTTAAAGGACTCTTATCCTTTGTAACTGGATGGGTTCGTTGATGTGAAGTGGCACTTTCAAAGTGGCCACTGAAGCATTTAATTAATACTTCGATTGGCAACACAATATCAAAATTGGAAATGCATCAATTGTTACTTAATAAATATAAGAAAAAAGTGCAAGTTCTCTGTTTAAAAATAACTGCAGTAGATAATTGTTAATGGAATTAAAGGCAAAAGTATTTTCAGCATAAAAACAAAATTTCATTTTATTTTATTCTTCATAAGACGTGATAAATAAATTTGATTCTCATATTTTTTAGTATAATAAAATAAACCATTTTATAATGACCAAATTTTCTAATAATACTATTCATAGTTAAAACAACTTAAATAAAACAAATAGATACAAAACAGAAAATGTCAAATACATATTTTAGGTGGGCGGTCAATCAGGACGTGAAGTTCAGTATTAACTTGAGTGCATGCATCTGATATTTTTTCAAATCTGGCATATAGAGAAACCTTGAATGTATCCCATTTTTCGATATGAAATCAAGATGTTTGCTTTAACATGCAGTGGAAGCGTCGTAAAATCGTCTGCGAAAAATTGACTGTCGATATTGTTTTGCAACGGATCCTGAAACCCTCCGCGCTTCAACGCATGCGCCGGGAGGAGTTATTTTCATCAAAATAGGGGGATAGTGAAGAATGGAAGGATGATGTTTACATTTTACTGAGCGTGATCTAAAAAATAACACCGGAATTGCGCTCATATGACTCATTGCCTGACACCCCTTTCCGGTGTGAAATCGTCCAAAAGTGGTAGTCTTGGAATCCGTTGATGAACAGTACCTCAGTCAGAGCAGCATTCGCTACTATCGAACTATTCTCTATTCGCTATTAACGAATTAACGAATAATTCTCAGTTCATACATTAGGCTCTAAACAAGCAATTCTCGTCTCCTGTTATCTCTTGTAAAAGTCATTCGAAAATTCGCTCTGAAAAGTGCAGTCACTTTTTTTAAACGTGTATCATACAAAAGAAATAGGAAGACATCATGACGTATCCAAGTAAAAAATGAGGCATGATAATCCCACAGGATTAAAAATAGAAGAATTCAAATAGACAAGATAAGAAATAAATTTATAGAAAATTAGAAGTTCTGGTATTTATTTTTGTTTAGTCGCACAAGAGTTGTTAAAATATTCATCAGATTTTGGATTACTTACTATTTTCTTGACCTTGGCAATTATGTTCGCTTAAATTTGATAGCAGGAGATTGAAAACACATCATAATACCCATGCGGATAATACGTCTTACCCATTTCTTTCTTCATATCATGTCTTCATTACCTGCTACTAATGATGTATTTACGCATGAATATGCTCATTAAGAGAAATATTTGAAAATCTTAAACTACGATTAAAATATTTTTAAAGGATTTGTAAGCATCGAGTTGGATATTTATTTTCTTTGTATGCCACTAAAGTTCTTATTCTTAGTTATAACAGATCTTCAACTTCAGCATAATTAAGCCACCTTAACTTTTTTTCGTACGCATATATTCACTCAACTTTGCTCAATTTTTGTATCTTTTAAATATCTTAATTTTCATAAAGCACTTCCGTTGCTAATCTCCAAATTTTGAAATCATCATATTTAATTAAATAAGGTTATTCAATAAGATTGAGCTAGAGATTCTGCTACAAAAAGCCTCAAGAGCCTTTGGCGTGTTGAGTTGCTTTTGAATTAATAGTTACTGGATTGTTTGAAGATATGACACGTTGCGCAAAAGTTTTGTATATTAATAAGCGCAACGGTAGTTGAGGATAACCGTTTTAATTAGATTTGGGATACTTGCATATTTACCAGGATAAAATAATAATCAGTAAAATTAAAGCTCCATATATTGGACAGTAGAAATGTTTTGAATATTAAAATTAGTTTTTTTATCATTCTTTCATAAACTGCTATTTGTTTAATTCTTGTCTTTTCATGTAAAAGTAGACACAATCTTATTCCCCTAATTTATTTCGTTTCGTTTTTTTTTAAAAAAAAGAGGCTAAAATTCAAAAATATGTTTTAAAAATGACGAAAATTAGTTTTTGGAAGTGAATAAAGTAACGTTAGCTTAGTTGAAAGTTTTCTGTTCAATTAGTAAGGTTTACCAAAACCGTTACGGTATTTCGAATAGAGTCAATTCATGTCCAGCTGATATACGCAATACTGACTGAGTCAATTTAACTTTGGAATCTATTGCACATACTGCAAAAACAATAAATACTTGACGTCACAGCACATAATAAGATTACGTCTTACTAAATGTTAGACGATATGCGAAGCTGTGTTTCCCATGTGATTACCAATTGACTCTAATACAGATTAGAGCAAATAAAATCCAAGCAGATCAGCCTTTCAACTGCAATAAAACATATTAAATCGGGCCGCAATTTTTGTTTATCTTTTCGATACATTTGAGTAATTTTTGTTTTTACTGTATTTGCTTCACAATCAATGCAAGTTCTGTCAATCCTTGTCAAGTATATAAATTGACACTGATGAATTCAAACAAATAGAAATAATTAAGTGGTACAATTCATCAATCTTAAACCTAATTAATAATGTTTAGATGCTAAAATTGATGATTTCAGGAAACTTTTCTGTGGGGTATTTTATTTCTTAAACTTTTTCCATAGTTTTATATTACGTTAGATGCGTTTAAAAATGTTTGGAAATTCAGGCGGATAAATAAGTAGAAATTATTAATCGTTTCCTTACGAATAAAAAGTTATTTCAGGAATTCAAGCGTAACTACGTCTTCTTTCATCACTCTGATTTACTAAAAACACTGCCAGAAGCAAATTAATAAAAAATAAAGAGAAATTTAATTCATAGCTTATTATTGACATATCTGATGCACACTAGCCAAGAGTACAAATAAGCTGATATTCTTTACAGCAAATGTCAGGTTATTAAGGATCAGCAGGAAATGTGGAGGAAAGAAGCTTAGATTATGAAAATGCTTAACATTATACACATCAATAAAAAGTGCACCACAACTATAAATTTCAGATTAAATGGTTACATCCAAACCAGTGACCTGAAACTTATCTCTGCGATCTGTACTTATTTTGATAATATCAAAGTTTTACTGTGAAGCCTTCTTTTATTCAATATTATTGTGCTTCTTAAGGTTTACATAAATGAATTCATTTGATTAGAGCAGATTTGGTTACATCCAAACCAGTGACCTGAAACTTATCTCTGTGATCTGTATTTATTTTGATAATGTCAAAGTTTTACTGTGAAGCCTTCTTCTGTTCAATATTAATTGTGCTTCTTAAGGCTTACGTAAATGAATTCATTTGATTAGAGCAGATTTATAAAAGTAAAAACGGTTAAAATTAAGTTTAAGGTACGAAGCCGTTCCTCCACACTTTGTATAGCCGACTTTTTGACGCCAAGAGGAATTAGCGATGTGTTGACATTTGTTTTGGTTGCGCAGTGACATTCAAATTAGTGTCTGGCGCGAGCATCATTAAATTGGAGTTCAACGCTTCGAAGCGTCGTCTTGATTGGTCAGCTATACGCTAATTTAAATTTTATTGGACGATTTAATAGAATTTGCATAATATTTCGTTTGGAATTTAACGGCTTTAATTTTGACAGTTTACGGAATTTTTTAAAAGGAGGTATATTCCTAACATTCAATGAAGAAGCGATGCTACTATTTTCCGGCTTTGCTGAAAGCGAAGCCGCTGATGTTTTTTTAAGTTAAAAAAATTTGCTCGGAACCCACTTGCGATGCTGCAGTCATCGCATGCGGGAATTTTCGTTTTTGGAATCTAAAGAAAAAAACCTAGATTCATAACATTCAATGAAGAAGCGAAACCACTAGTTACCGGCTTTGCTGAAATCGAAGTCGCTGTTGTTTTTTAAGTTCAAAAAATTGACCGGTTCGAGTAAAAAATAAAATAAAATGTTCACTGCTCACCCAAAACAAATGTCCTCACATCGTCAAACCATCTTGCCCTTGGTGACAAAAGTTGGCGATGCAAGTTGGCGAGAGAAATGGCCCCGTACCTTAAACTTAACTTTTACCGTAAAAAATTTCATATTAAGTTTTTGAATATTAATTATATGTTTGATAATACTGTTTATTTATGATATATGATTAGAGCAGTTTTAAAATAAAATCTTTCATATTAAGTTTCTGAATATTAATTCTTGGTATCATAATACTGTCTATCTTAGTCTTGAATCAGCAATACAAAATATATCAATAGATAGCTATACAAAATATATCAGTAGGTAGCTATACAAAATATATCAGTAGATAGCTATACAAAATATATCAGTAGACAGCTATAC
>BGPR01017292.1:827-32868 GCA_013235015.1 Araneus ventricosus | reverse complement strand
GTGTAATAATCTCACTTAATTTTATTTATTATATATTGATATTTTTCTTAACTTTCTAAAGTGTTAAGAAAACAGGATTTCTTGAGAGAGGTCATTTGAAGCCAAAATTTTCCATCTGTGTAAGAAATTCTTGAAAGTCGAAGATATAACTCCTCTGAGGAATGATTAGAGGGGTTGGACCCTCCCCTTCTGCTGTTCTTTTCTTATTTTCTTTCGGTTTGAAATTTCTTTTGATTTCAGAAGTTCTAAAAAGTGAAAACGAACCCTAAAGTATGAACACTGATAATTGAAGTTCCAGATCACGTTTTTCTTCAGGCGGTTTACGACTTCTAAAGAAATTTCTATCTCGACAAGTTTAACCTCGAAACTTTTTAAGTTAAAAATAACACTGGCATTAGTTTCGTGTTTGGAATCGAAATATTATTTTCCACTTAAAGATGAGTTGATGTACTTGTAATTTTAGCTATTTATTGTACGATTTCGAAAATTGCATAATTTTAGATTTCATTTCATGTTATATATCGAAGGAGAAAAAAAAGTAGAGAAATTTTAGTATTTATTTTCTCAAATTACACATCAGGTCACCGTAAATCACACATTGTTTTATTGCGAAGTTTCAACAAATTTTCTCATTTCTGTATACCATCGAATATTGAATTTCAGAATGCGAACTTCTTGTTGTGATACATGAATAAGCTTCCGCACCATAACACACTAACGACAACTCTCCAAGTAATATTGGGATTCCCACTCTTGCGCCTGCACCCCTAGTATGAAGCCCACCCCCGCGTTTCTCTATAGACTCCAAATTTCGCTTCCACCAAGTGAAACGGCAATAAGCCAACAAGACCTGGAGAAGAAAACAACTAGTTGCCCGTCCCATCCATCAAAATTTCTCAACCAAGATTAATTCTCTGTGGATGAAAACGAAATTGTAGCAACAACTCTAATTATAATCATCTAAAAAATCTATACGGATGGCTCGGAAACTGAGTTTTGGTGTGGGGGCAGCTTACTGCGTATGGGAGAACAACACATGGATATTAGAAGCAGTAAACTACGCCACACAAAATAACAACAAAACATCAGGACAACGAGGCCAGCATTATGGCTGCATCTAACCTCAAAATAAAAAGCCCAACAGCAAGAATTTTTTTAAAAATCCTGCTAGATCACTCAAAAATAAATGCTACATACGTTAAGGTGACCCGCGTTCAGAAAGATATAAAGCATAATACATAGACTGTGCTTGATATGTTTCTAATGCGATATTTAAACTATTAAGCCATTGTCACAGATTTATGGAGCATATCGTATATATTTGGTTTCTTCTTCGTCCGTGTTGACCAACTACTCTATATAGGTTAATAAACGTTTTCTTCGAATATCGGACTAGTCAGCACTGAAGCTGTTCACTTCCTCAATTCGATATTTTTGCACTTAAAAGCTGAATCTTTGAGAACAACGCTCAAAGATTCAACTGTCTTGAATCATTTAATTTTTCATGTTTGTGTCTTCCTGAGTAAAATAACAACGGAGTTGAACTTTTTAAAATTCTTCTTGTCATTTTTTGTTCCTCTTCTGTTATTTTTTCCAGTAACAATGATAGCAGATGATGATCACCAACACATTTGCAAACATTTCCTAGTTAAAACTTCTTTATTTGAGTATTTTTACAAAATCTATCAACCAGTTTGTGATAGTTTGCAGTGAAAGGAGAGAAAGTAGACGTCGCAAACTGTCGGTTCTTCACTGTTTTGTACCTCTTTGAGCTATATCTTTACAACCCCAAGAATCAAATACACTTCAAGCAACCTGTTGCAAAAAGCACCATACACCGCTTTTGAACGATTCGTCTCTCTGCTACCGGGGTACGAATGGTTGCTTACCCTCCTCAGAAGTGGACTCTGTACCATCTCTTAAAGCTTGTTCTACTTAACTCTGAATTGCCCTACTAACTTTCCTTTGATTTCCCTGCACTCTCGATGAAACTCTCTCACTCATTTTTATCCGTATTCAAGTGTGACTCATTACTATCGAAGAGCCAGCTAAGCATCATCCCCAAATCTGCTAATAAGCAGATACCTTCATTTCCGTTAACATCCACTATCAGCTGATAGCTTATACTGGGGAAAAGGCATGTTTACCCTGCGAACAGAAAGTGCCCACTATTCAATCTTTGTTTGCCTGGTTGTCATGTACTCTTAAAGTCACAGAATACATGGTAAATACTACGTAATGGAACAACGTATGGAAACAACAATTATATTAACAGCGGAACTGCTCTTCGAACAGTACCAAACTTCAATGTCTAAGCATGTTCTACGCCTTGAGCTCATGGTCGAAAAGAGGTGCGTATATTTTTTCTAGTTTAGTTTAGTTATTTTAATGTCCTGTCTTGTAGCAATAGTTCTGGATTGTTTTGGGACTGACCTCGTAATTTTGAACAGCAGTCAGATGACGAGGACGACACCTGAGCTGGTTCCCCTTCTCGAAACTTTCGCGCCACGCCAGCGGGAGGACGTTTGAGCCACGACGGAAGAACTAATGTGCACCAGGTCCACATACACAACGGATCTTCGATGGAATCGGGTTCCGAACCTTGCAACGAGGTGCGCATAAGCAGTGCTATTATGAATGAACGGAAAGAACTTCGACGGGGAGAAGTCTACGAATATAAAATGCTACATATTATAACATATTATTCAAGTACGGGGAGGGAAAATCTTTGAGACCAAACACACACAATTTACACTTCACAACCACACACAAAAGAAAAAGATAGATAAGACCAGACAAAGTAAATATTAAGAAACTGATGAAAGAACTCCCTTGACAAATCAAAGGTTGTCAAACGCCAATAATGTCTAACAAGGAAACCAATCAGAATAAGTAAATAAATAAAAATAATTAATTAATTAGAAAAGGATTAAAAAAAGCCAGAACACCTGCCAAGCTTAGGCATAAAATTCGCCGGATTGTCAAATTCATAAGCGAAAACAGAGATATTTCCCAGCCTAACTAGCCTTCAACCTTCCAACGAGCTGAACCAACTAGCTTCAAATCAACATCTAAAGAAAAGAAGACTATTACGAACTAATAGTGTAAAAGTTAAAGTACGTGTGCTGTACATAATGTAAATGTTTCTTTTTTTCTTAAATAAAATTCCCGTATCTTGCCCATCAAACCGTTTAGTGACCGGTCTGGTCACGGGTACGGGGGGAAGAGACGGCGTTCTGTTCTGTAATATAAGCTTTGGGAAAACCACAGTTCACCCGGAGCCTTCCACAAGATTGATATATCAGCTTTCCATAATTTTCAACAATTCATCACCAAATCAAAGCAATAACAGCATTAACCTCACCAGCCACCATTGCAGAACCAAAATACATCGTTCTATACTGCAAGCCCAAGTACTATTCAACACGAGTACAGCTGCACAATGCATAGACACAAGCACAAAGTACAATACTATCCCCTACTGCACCTTTCTTTCCCTCCGCTTTCAAAATGTGAACCACCACAGCTTACTCGGATTTCTTCTAGCGCAAGACAGCCTTACCTTCCCTCCTCCACGTATCGACACCGGACGCGTTTCAGCATTTATGGCTCGGCAGTCCAAATCCCAGAAAAGTTGGATTTCCAAATCTTCCACTTAGATAAAAATAAAATAGCGCCGAAAGGTAACCACCCCAACAATGCAAACCAATCGATTTGGATTTCCAAACCTTCGACTACGGTACGGCAATTCTCGTCGGCCTTTCGCATTGATGACCGGTTTTGGCGTGACTCTACCGAATATTAGTGGTTGGTTGGTTGATTTCAGTTTAATGGCGCCAAATACGACCATACTGCGCCAAATATATGGCGTGACTGAATTTGCTTGGAGCGGAGAGCTAGTTAGTGTCCAGCTTAAAAAAGTACCCGAAAGATTTCTTCTTAAACAAAATAAGAACTTTTCGTCAGAATTTTGGATGATAAATTTAAACATCACGAGAAAAATTAAATAAATTTATTCACTGATAAAATCTGGAGATGGCCAATACACGAGCGGCCCCTGTCTTTCCAATGTACACCATCTGATTCTGCTGTAAAAATAATAACTCAGAGTCTCTGCCACTTATAATTTACATAAAAAAACACATTGTGAAATGTCAAAGTTACTTAACACATTCCTTCAGTATTATTTCTGGAAATAATTGCCCTTAAATTGCTAATGGGAGGAAATGAAGTATAATCACATTTCTTTTCTCAGCTGAAGTTAAAAATTACAGCAATTAAAGTTTCCACTAAGCACTCTTCAATGTAAAATTAAAGGATTTTTCTTTCCGCAAGAAAACTCCAAAGTCATCGAAATTTTCATCAGATAAGAGATTGCAGACCTCTTTCGAATTCTTAATTGCTGAGGAAAAAAAATTAAAAATTGTTTCAGATCAAGTTTATTTAACGCAATTAATTACTTAACATTTCTCCTTTTAATGGAGAAATACTTTTATAACTTTATGTGGCAGGGAAATATTTTGCCACAGTTTTAATTCGTTGGTTTTGAAACAATATTGCCTCTTAGTTGCCATTTGGAAAAAATAATTGTTTAAAATAGCTTTTATATAAGAATATAGCTTTTAGAAAAGTAAAATAATAGCCTGGAATCTGGATGGTTTCAAAAGATTTAAAATTTAAAACTGGAACTTTATTATTATTATTATTTTATTTAGTTTAGAAGTTTAAATTTTATGGAAATGTGTGTGTCTTTCGAAAAATATACATTATTCGTTGTTTCTAATTCCCATTTTTTTCCAACAGTAATTTCAATACTTTACAAATATACAGTAAGCTAGCTAACATACACTTCAAACATATCAGTCGTGAGTAAATCTAATATAGAAAAAGCCTAAAATGTTTTCCTTCACCACTCATTGACTCTTTTGTGTGACCTTTGATGGGTGATTTTAATGTCTTTAGATTCTCACAACCATCGTAAAATAAAACATTTGGCATATGATTCGTTTAAGGTGAATGATTTGGCGTATGATTCTTTTGAGTGAAGTCAAAATTTCTGTATTAAGTCTATAGATTAAAACTTCGTCTTCACCAAACTGAAGAAATGCGTCCTTCATATCAAGCCAACGTTGCAAGAGAGTCAAACGTAGCTACAACTTTCAACTACAATCAAACCTCGTTATAACGAAACCCTCAACGGACTGATCCAGAAATTCGTTACATCCGATTTTACAAATATTGGCTACAGAAAATTTCCTCTTCTGAAAATAAATTTAAACACATTTTTGTGTTGAACAAATTAATTACACAGAATTACAATTATTTATGGGTTATAATAAATTAAGATAAATATTTGTTTTTAAAGAATAGAAGAGTGAAATTAATTGTTCTTACATTTCGCAACTTCTTGGAGCCGTTCAGATTTTTCAGATTGAGATAACCACGCTACGATTTCTCCAAATGGTCCCAAGTGTGGATATAGAAAGAGAAAAATCTCTGCAAACAGCAGATGGACTCTCACCGTTTTCTATTCTCTTAATGAATTTTACTTTATCCTCGATGTTAAAAACTTTCGTTTAATAACACTACCCATTTTGAATCTACGCGGTGTCAACAACTCAAACGATATTCAGCAAATGGAACTAAAGAAAATGAAAGAATGTGTTGTGACATATGAACTTCATCTCTTACTTGTTTTGTCAGTCCCCCTGGAGTCAGAGGAAAGCGGTTGAGTGATAACCATTCCTTTGTCGACCCGCCGATTTTAACACTTTCTGATGGATTGAAAATGACCGTCACAGGGTGGTCGCTGTTCATACGGTTTTCCTTTGAGGTATTGACACCGGTGACGGGTGAGATAATTAAGTGCGGCTTCTCTGGCCCACCTGATGGATAAAAAGTCCTCCCGCGGAATTAGAAGAGCAGACGACTTTGAGAGATAGAGGTAGCAGAAAGGAAAAATGAGAATTTTGGTTTGCTATGTCCAAATTCCTCGCTTTTGAATTTAGTTACAAGCATTTGAAAATACATGAGTTACATAGGAGTTCGGTTGGAACCTTTTCAAAAGTTTGTTATAACCGAGGGTTCGTTATAACGGGGTTTGACTATGTTGTAATATAACCTAAGCACCCTATTTTTATGTAAGAAATATGATATTTAACCTTTTCGAGATTCATCAAGAACCAGAAAAAACCTGAACCTGATTGAAAAAGAAGCAACACAAAGATACAAAAGCCAAAATATACCCCACTTCAAATCAAGCGGTGCGCTCTGATGGTAGCTGGCATACCGAAAATGTAGCTTATATTGAAGTTTTTAACAATTAAAATATAATTAGTAATTAATATATTTGCAACCATTTTTCAAACATTTTATGTCCGCATAGCATACAACAGATCAGTCTAGTTAACTGGGATATTTGATTAATTATGTGTAGATTCGTGTCAATTTTCTGTATTAAAATTCACAAAGAGGAGTTTTAAATACTTCGAATTGTTGAATGAACCAAACATTTAATTGGCCTCATATGTAAAGTATATAAAAAAGCTCTCGAATCGACAAACGTTTGCCTTATTTGCATACCTGTTGAGGTTTCAGACTTGAATAAGCTCGTAAAATACAGTTTGGGAATTACGTCTGTGCACGCGGGTCTGTAGACTTGATACAAGATAATTTGCAAACGCTTTCAAGTAAATAGATGGAATTAAATTATGTCTCTGTGCGTCTGTCTATTGGGACACGACAACTCAAAATTGCGACGAGCTAGACAGATTCACCTGCTGTATGCTCCTTGCACCACAATTACATGTATCTATCAAATTTTGGACCGTATTCATGAGCGGGATGAAATATTTTACTTGACCCATTATGCGCCAAATGGTGGTCAGATGGAATGAGAGGTATTCGAGGTATGAGGTGAGATTCATTGTTATTATTAGCACTAATTTTTTTGCCACTGACATTTTTCTGCAATTTAATTACTATTACTCTTGTGCCATTACACAGACCTTTAGAAGGTGCTAAATTTCTTAGTAACATAATGATGGCCCCGGTTTTAATTTTAATTTGTGAGGTGGCATTCCAGTTGGAGTTAAACTATTTAAAAATTCTTCGGTGTACGCGAGTTGGTCTCGCGGGTCATTACTTACTATATTATCTTCCCTATTAACCATTTGTTACTCGCTGCGTGCTCTGGCTCGCCTAAGCCTATCGGCGGTATTTCTGGCTGATCTTCGCTGAAATCTTTCATCCAGGGATTCCCTTGCACGCTGCTCTCTTCTACGCAAATTGTATTCAACATTCGCAAAAAAAACTCATTTTAAATCAGTAAATTCAAAAAAGGAACTAATTTTCCTATAACGCGTAAGCGATTAGCTCAACTGGTTAGCGGAACGCTCGGCGTCAGGGTTGAGATTGGCAAAAAAACTGATTGTTGCCAACGGAGAGAAAGAAATAAAGTTCCTTTTTTCTCCACGCATAAGCGTTTCATATAATATAGACAAGCGTCCCAAAAAAGGGACAATAGTAAATAATGGGTTGAGAACCTATTTGACTATAAAATTACAAAAATAGACTAGACATTCCATCTTCACAAATATGAAACAAATCATTCTACATATCAACATACAAAATCACCAAACAACCTAAAAAAATAAGTGTGTAAAAGTGCTAAAAAGAGCATTAAAATTAGATCCACTGTAAGATGTCTTATATAAATATTCCTTAGAAATGTTAAAAAAATCCCTTCTTTTATTAGGTGCATCAGACATTTTACTTCTCATGTTTTAAAAGTTACGATTCTGATTTTCTGTAGATCGGTTCCTGTCCTCTATTATTTACATAAAAACACATTCGGAAATGTAGAGGCTATTTAACGAATTCTTTCAAGATTATTTCGGTAAATAATTACCCTCAAATTGCTAATAGCAAAAGCGAAATATAATCCTATGTATTTGCTTCGGTAAAGTTAAAAAATACAGCAATTGAAGTTTCCGCTAAGCACTCCTTTTAGTAAAATTAAAGAATTTTTCTTTCCACGACAGAACTCAAAAGTCATCGAAATTTTCATCGGATAAGAGATCGTGGAGCTCATCAGAATTCCTAATTACTAAGAAGAAAAGAAATTTTAAAAACTACTTCAGATCGAGCTCATTTTAACAGGTAGCTGCTTTTAATTTTTTTTCTTTCACTCAGAAAAATATTTTTATAGTTTTACTTGGGAGGAAAACTTTCTCACACTTTTAATTCGTTGTTATGGAAACAATTTTGCCTTTAATGTAGTAGTTGTAAAAACAAACTCTTTAAAATATACTTTAGAGTAAAGAAGATAGTTTTTCTGGGAAATATTGTGAAGTGGCTTTTCAAATGGTTCGGAGTTTTAATATAAAATTACGCACAATTTTGCTTAATTTTGAAGAATGAAATGTATCGGTTCTAGCATGAAATAGTATTAAAACGAGTAACTTTCATTTTTCCAATAAAAGTTTTTTAAAAGCACCCTAAATGGTTTATAAATATGCGCTGAGCAAGGATATTTCTACAGAAAAAAATGTAACCCAACTCTTTAGAGGAGCATATCAGTAATTGGAGAACTGGATGAAGTTGAATTACTTTATACACTGAAGTCGACTTTTGAATCAAAATTGTTGCTAATACCGTGTGCTTAAAAGTGCATAGTTTGAGCGTGAATTTCAGTTCAAAATTTTGCTATGCACTTGTCTTAAGGTATTGAGATATCGAAAGAAAGGTGAACTTATAGGGGAGAGTGGGTAAAATCGAGTAATGAAATAAAACAAGGTACCTTGTTTCTGGCGGTATTTAGTTCTCTTTTCTAGCAGGCAGATTCTGAATTACACCCTAACAGTCAAGAAGAAGAAACCGTCATAGTGACTATGCTGTTGTTGAATTCACTGCGTCTGTGAAGGTGTATTTGTTCTTAGACGTCAACTCTCTTAATAATCTTTCGTTTGTAAACTATTCTAATTTAATAATCATAAAAGTTATAAAATCTCTATTTAGTGCAACTTATGCGTTTACTAAGGATTTATAGCCTATCAAACAATAAGAATTTACTCTAATAATTGCGCGGTTCTATTTCGTTTGCTAGAACCTTGAACCTTAGCCGTTGATTGTTTATATTTTAATGATGTATTTTCTAATTTAAATAGACGAGAAAGGTGGATCCAATGTAGAAACTGTCTTACCTGGGCCCACGAAAGCTGCAGTGGTGCGGAGGATATGACAACTGTTTTACATATGAATTTTGTAACTAATATTCTTAAGTTATATATAAAATAAAAATAATAAGTGATATATAAAATAAAAATGTCTGCTACTTTTCTACTGAAAATAGAGTAACACTTATTTTTCCATAAAGTTAACAGGTGTGCCAGTTTTACCCCAGGTGGTTTGACTCTTCAAAAATAATTCATAAAAAAGTATTGAAACTACGAATTTAAATGGAAAGATATATTGTGCTCCGATGAGCAATGGAGATCTTAATAAAATTTGACAAGCTCTATATCGAATAGTTTAGCTCCAACAGGCCTTCCAGTCTAAACTACCCGGCTTTACCCCAATTCCCACTACTTGTCGGAATTTTCAATAAAATCTTATTGCCTAGAATGCATTTCTATTAAATACAAGGGAAGATGTATGTTGTTGGCGTTCTGAAACACTGGCGGGCATACGTAGTGCTAACAGAATTTGACAGAAACATATTTTAGAAGATGATGTGCACCTCCTACTATTACTTCTGAAATTTAATTTGGGTTTTAAATTAATTAAAAATTGAACAAAGCTTTTTTTCGGCAATGTCTTTAAAATATATTAACTATTTTTTCATCATAAAGACAAAATCATCATCACTTTGATAAATAAATCATCATCATGAAACTCAAATATGTGTATTTTCAGTGATAAAGGTTTTAGCAAATTTTTAGAATTTATTTTAAAACATAGTTTGTAATATTGTTTGTTTAATAAGTAATGGAATTAAAATCAATTCCCCTGCTCAATGAGACTTTTTAATCATGCGCTTTCTCCATTGTTAAATATAGGTAAAAAAAATCTGTTTTCTCCAGTCATTAACTCAAAAAGCAAAATTTCACTATCGCATTTATTTCGAAGTACATATAAGCAATGTGTAACATACAATTTTAAAGCTGCTTTTTAAAATTTTTATTTCTTGCGTTTGTTTGCCTAAATTTGGTTTCACTTTCAATATTTTTCGTATAAATTTTTATATTCATTATATTCATATTCTTCAGCATCATTAATTAAAAATTGGAATGTTATCCTCTCGAATTTCTCCTAATCTTATACAATTGTTTTGCGTTTATCATCGTCTTGCTATGAAAAGGATTGAGTATATATTTTGGAATGGTACATTATCCCCTCGAATGATTTGAAATTTCATTTAACTAGTTCATTGCGCTTTTGAGTAATTGTGTTTACATACACAGTCTACTCAAAAGTTTATCCAAAATTTGGAACAGATCAGACATTTTGGGTTAAAACAACATACCAGATTACATATCTCTAACTCGTTTTTGATTCATAGTGTACACACACGCACGTGCACACACACACACGTACGTGCACATACACACACACGCACGTGCACACACACACACACGCACGTGCACACACACACACGCACGTGCACACACTTACACAACATACCATATTTCAACCGTCTAACTCGTTGTTTCAGTTATCGTGTTCACAGACAATGAGACGACATTCCAAAAATTATTTTTTTGGGATAAGGGAGGACTCAGAGATTCATCAAAATCTCTAGGGCGCATTTTTTAACATTTATAATGCTTTCTCTTTCTATACTTCGAGTACTAGAAAATAAAAGAGAGGAAATTCAAATTCGTAGGCGTTTGGACTATTAATAAGTTAATAGCCCCAAAATCGAATGCCGTGGATGCTAAGCGAATTGCCGATAGCTGATAGTTTTAAACATTTACTTAATTGCAACCTTGAAACAACTAGTACTCTTATTTCCGTTCTCTTATCCAGACCACGTCAAAAAGAATAACTTCGCCGAACAGGAAAGAACGAAACCAACTTTCTTCGGAAACTTCCTAAATTATCCGCTAAAGGAAACACCATTTTTATCTCTGCTGCCCACCCTACAGCGAAAGTTAGTCTTAATCACCAATACACACATTCCGCACACTAGTCACTCCTCTAACAAAACCCCTTCCACCGAAAAAAGAAGACCAAATCTGGTGTTTCTGGCCTCGATAGGAAATCCCATTTGTGGAATCTTGAGTTCCCTCAAAGTCTCCCTTCTGATTAAATACCTCAACGCAGTCGGACAGATGTCAGTATTGATCCTCGACTTGGGCGAGCTGGTCGCATCGACTCTCGCATGACTTGCAAAGGCTTGTGACAGCTCAGTCTTTGCAGGCAGAGACAGGTATCCAGATTGCAATATCACAAACTGTTAGGCGAAGGAATATGATCACGCCTGAAGGTGCAAATATTAATTATTCGGAATATTGTTGAGAGAAGGATGAATTAGAAGGAAGCAGGTATGCTCGGATTAAATTGGTGAGTCTGATTTGTGGGTCTGAGATTAGCGTAGTTAATTGGAAGTGATATGTATTTAATTTCTACTTTTTTGAATACGAAGTATACAAAGAGAGAGAGTTATATAATTGTGATGAAGTAAAATTTCAAGACTTTTAAGAGCCTCCATAGCCCATTTTGAGTCCGATAAAATCATGTTTGGAATAAAAAGTCTGTCTGTGGGTCGTCTTTCGATCTATTCGTCTGTCTGCTAGCACCATAATTAAAAAACAAATGAATGAAATTTGACACTTAGTCTTTATACAAGATCTTTCGTAAATCTTTAACAAAGTCGGGATGAAATCCGTGAATGAGAAGCCTGTCCGTCTGTCTATTCTAGTGCGTGAAAGCATAACTCAACAGCACAACGAAGTAGATGGATAAAAGTTAGCAAATGCTTTTATCAACAGGATTGTAAATCTGTGTCACAGTTTGGACCAACTAAGCCAACTGGTTGCCTTCCTCTCAATATATCTATTCTGGTGTATGTGACCATGATAAATTAAATTTCAAATCTGGTTTTGGCACAAAAATTGTCAATGAAGGAAAAAGTCTTTGTAAGCGCTTAAACTCGAGGGTCTTTCATCGTCCATTTCTAGCTAAATGAAGCCTACTGTTAAGGTGTCGGAGGGTTCCAGGTCCGAAACCCGATTCAACGGAAGATCCGTCGCGTATTGAGAATTTGCACGTTCAATCAAATGTTGGAAGTCACAGTCCTCCCGCTGGTGTGGTGAGGGAGTTTGGAGAGGGGCTTTGACAGTTCAGGTGTCGTCCTCTTCATCTGACCACGGTTTAAAATTATGAGGTAAGTCTCAAAATAACGCTCGTGTTGCTTCGAAACGTGACGTTAATATAACTTAACCTAAACTATCGATCTAAATGAAGGTTTAGTAAAATAAAACATCAAATGCGGCAAATATACAGAAATTATCAAAGTTTATTTAAAAATAGACTTTTGTTAATAAAACTTCTGTCAATAATGTTTTTTAATCAGTGCATGCAAACCAATAAAAGGTTAGCTGGATAAATGAGGAAAAGAAAAAACACAAATAACTGCGTCATAGAGCGAAGTTCGTGTTTGGGCTGCAAAATCATATGCATGTCGGGAAGGTCTCGGCAGAAAAGAGGTGGGGAAAGGCTACGAAAACTCCTTAGTGAGTGTGTAAAAATTGTAGATCTGAACTGAAGAAGGTTCGAATTGTGTATTCGATTCTGTTCACTATATTATCACGAAACAAAACATGAAGCTTGCCATATTGTAAAAGTGTGCGAGAAAGCCGAGAAGAGAACTCTACCTCAACTTTATGATTAAATCCAAAATTAGATGCGAGAATCTTTCATGCCTTCGTTATTCTTCTTTATTTTCATTCCTCTGAGTCATTCTTCATCCTTCCTTATTTTAGAGTCCGTTTTCGATTCATTAGAAACCAAAATAATACTTCTGAAAGTTTGGCTTTTACATTTTTATACTTAACAGATTACATGTCACATTTTTTTGGGAACTGTAGACGACATCCTAATGCGGATACAGAATGATTGCCTGGAAGCTATCTCTTTCTTTGACATTTATGTAAAAATCTTTCGGTGATTAAAAATAAAATTTATAAACATGAAATGTAATTATAAAAATTGCTGTAATCTGTGCTGTATTTGAAAGTCCGAGATGGCCTTGTGGTCGAGTCTTGACTTGGGATTGGCAGTTCGTAATATCGAGACTTGGTTCTACCGGCGGCGACGGCCCTCTGCTTAAGAGGGACTGATAAACGTTAAGCCTTTAATTGTGGGTGAAATGTCCTCACTCTGTGTGGCGTTTCGATCTACGTTGTCAGAAGGCCATCATCTGACCGCAAGTTCAAATCTACAGCCCTTTCGAAATTGACCATTGCGCGTGACGTTGTTCTAACAACTAAAGTCGAATCAATGCTCCCCCGGAAATTATGACGTTTTGAAACTGATACCTATTTGTTCAGTTTCAGTTTTTTAAAAAAATGTCATGTTCCATTGTTCGTTTCGATTCAGACTGAAAGAATGCCATGATTCTTACTTGAGCACATTGTACATATCATAGTCATCTCTTCATCACCTTCATCTTTGAGTGTTTGCTATAGAAGCTCATGTACCCACTGGACAATCGCATTTTATTTTCCCCACTCTTTGTAAAGTCTCCCGTAAAGTATCATCATGTTTTCTTTATTATTTTTCCTTTTAATTCTTTCATTATTCAGCATTGTCGGGAAATAGTTTGTAACCTCACACTGTATCACTATGTCGCCGCCACAGAGCCTTATGTATGGGCCAGGCATTGTAAATCATGTATCTCTTATCGTTAGAAACAACAAAGCAAGGGTTTGCCGATGGATCTGACGACTCTACAGAGGAGCAGCAGCACTGGACAGCTAAGCACCCTGCACATATTTTTTTGAGAGTCCCCGGCACAAGTCGGGCCTCTACCAAAATTCAAAATTTATTGAAGAGCCTATGCCGGTGTAACGCCAATGCAGGCACACACCATATTCCCCATCCGTATTACTTGAGCACATGATCCCGGATCGACCAATGGAATGGAGTCAATTCACAAGGCGTTGCATTCACATGACAAACGCAACTGCGCATGCTATCTAACATCCGACTACACGATCTCTTACTCTATTCTGAGATGCCACTTTCTTTTCCAATGTAGAGATGCGCAATGAATTCCCAAATGGAATTGTCACGGCGCATTTGACTCACGACAACATGAGTCAATTCGTTCCCACGAACAGCATGAATTAAACCCATTCCGTATGCCATCTCATTTTTCCAGATATTTTCTTGCAAAGCGATATATATTGGAACTTCGTTTGAGTCTGAATATATTTTTATAAAAAGTAATATACAAACTCTTATAGCAAGAAATAAATCAAATGTAACATGAATCAATTTGCCTGCCTCTGTTACTTTCCTTTCGTCCAATCAGAACAGAATTTTTATGTTTTCTCCCAATACGTCAACTTCCCGAAATCTTCTGCCGTCGAGAATTGGTTACTTCTGAGTCCGAATGCAGAAGACTAGTGTAACGGACTTTATAAAGACTGATTCCTGGAGGGCTTTAACCAGGATGTCATGGACTGATATAAGTGAATGAGAAAAGGCTGAATGAAAGGATGTAGGATTTATTCCTAGCAATGCTTTTTTCAGATCAGACAGTAAAGAGATAATAGAACAGATGACAAAAGAAGATTTACTGGACTATCCTCTTTATTCATCTAAGCCTTCCCTGTGAATACCATTTATTCGTCCAAAAGAAACCCCTTTTCCCGTCTTAAGGCTTCCTGCTTAGCCATTAAGGCTACGAGAAATAAGGCACCAAATTTTCGAGCTCAACAAAATTCAATTCCTCTGATGTTCCCACAAGGTTCCCAACTACTTGGGATGAAATAAAAATTGTAGGTGGGGACTGCATGGAAGAAATGTAAAATTTTCGAAGTAAATTGACTTCCATTATTTATTTTCTTCTATAAGAAGTATACAAAGTGAAAATATTCTAATCATCAAAACTTGCCATATCCCAGTTATCCAACACAAATGAAGATTGCCGATATTAGATAAGGGAAAATGTAGAAAAATAGAGAACAATTTTAATATACAGAATTCTGAACTATGCATTAAACTGTATATTTTAATGATATACAGTATTTTAAGTCAAAAAAGGAAGTTATGCAATAAAAGAACCCGACCATCTAGACCTATTTTAATATAAAATTCCAAAATTGAAATGAGTCTATAAAGAAGAAACATTTTTTTTAAAAAAATTTTGCAATAGTAAGTTGCTTTCCTATTGATTGAAATTTTCTAGCTGCTTTATCACGGCAACTCATAAAAAGTGACTTCAGTAGTTAGGGTTTCTTTTTCCTGTAATGTATCTCCATACGAATTCAATGCAATTTAAATTTATTTATGAGTCATTTTAATATAATCGATTTCATTTGGTTGTTTTCTAGGTTCGTATAATTAAACAGCAAATCTTTTTCTATTAGCCACCATAATAAAACAGTCATGTAGAAAAAATGGAATTCTGATTGATCAAAACACAGAAAAGTGCACGTAAAAATTGGCGAACGATTAACAAATATTTTCACTACTGTAGCGATCTAATAGCCTGGAAGCCTCCAGCCACACTGTTTGTACGGTGCCAGGTTTAACACGTCCGACCGGATTCCTAAGGGAAACGAAATTACCTAATGAAAGTCATAACTACCTAAATTTTTCGATTAATGATTTTTTAATTGATTCAAACCCAGTGTGGTTTAAAATGGAATGGCGGATAATGAGGCTCTATCGTAGTAAGAACCTTCTAATTGACTTTGAGGCTAAGTGTACGGCCGTCCTGTCTTCACATGTCAACTTGACCTTTCCACCCTACAGGAAGCAAAACAAACACCCACCTAACAATTGATTAAAAGCCGATGTCTGTTAAATTTGAAAATCAGAAATTTAATGTCGTATCATGGAGAATCGACTATAGCAATTGTGATCTAATTGGCTTGAAGACTAACTGTATAGTTGTCCCGGTTGCACATATCCCCCTGATCTTGCCGCCTAATAAAAAGTGAATGAAACACCTACCCAACGATAGGACCACCTAATGATTGTAATGACTGCAGCGCAGAATTTTCTATTTATGTTTTTTAATTGATTCAGAATCTATGTCTGTTAAAACGGAATGTCGGATAACGAGACTCGAATGTAGCAGTTATAATCTAATTGGCTTGGAGACTAATTGTGCAGTCGTCCGGGTTGCGCATGTCTCCCTAAACTTTCCGCCCAATAAAAAGGGAATCAAACATATGTCCAACAATAGGGCCAACTAATGATTGTAATGACTGCAGAGCAGAATTTTCTATTTTTAATTGATTCAGAACGATGTCCGTCAAAACGGAGTGACGGACAACGAGATTCTTCCACCTGACCTTGCTGCTCGACAAAAAACGAAACAAACACCCACCCAACAGTAGGGCCATCTAATGATTGAATAAAAACAGAGTAGATACATCGATTTATGATCTTTGATTGATTCAGAACCGATATTTGTTAAAAAGTAATGTCGAATAGCGAGACTACTATAGAAAAAATTCTTCATTCCAGAGATGCATGACACACTCGCTGTAGAAAACTGCGAACATTTCAACTACAACAGCATAATTTTTTTCTTTTCTTATTCGCCGCAGGATAAATCGTGCCCAAGAGGTTTTCTCCGTCTCACACCATTGTCTTTTAAAGAGCTTGATGTCTGTGAACTTTCATTCTAACTAAGATATCTCGATTTGGCTTCAATTTCTAAATACATCTCAGAGGTTGGATCTGTCGAAAAATAGGAAGGGAATCTTTTTCTCTCTTCATGTGTTACTCTCACTTCTCATCTTTTATTCGTTACTGAAACAGAAATTTTCAAATGTGAATTTCTGGAAGTGTTTTAGGTCTGAATAATTTTACTAGAAATTCTCGTTTAATGGCATTAAAATGCTCTCAAAATCTATTAAAATCAGTGTTTTTGTTTTCTATTCATTTTGTTCTATTCGAAAATTCGCACAAAATTCTCTTGAAATTTTACATCACTATTCTAGAATAGGGCCCAGAAATCTCCGGCTCACGAACCACATGTGACTTATTGGGTCCTTACATATTACTCGTTACGAGCCAAAGTGTACCAATCCACATTTTTTTGCGAATACTACAGGTCGGTCCACTCTGAGTTTTCAAACTCGCAAATGACCCAGACTTGAAGTTGGAAATAAAAATATCATAATTTCATTTATGAAAGATATTATTCACATAATGTCAATTTCATATCTTTTATGTCGTACCAAATTTTTGGACACTGAGGTTAGTTTTCAGCATTATATTTTAGCAGGCGCTTCCAAAATTATGCGAATGCTATGTCAGATTAACACTTCGATTCGAAGACACACAAAAGCAATTTGAGATCGATCCCCATAATTTAACCGGGATTGGATGACGAAAACAACACATAAGCCGATACCCCATTCTTTAAACTTCTATGCCACACCAACGTGACAGCGCTTTACACCTGACGTTTTTCAAAGCACACCAGGCCCGCCTACACAGCCAATATTATACCCTCAGAATCGACAAGGAACATTCTTTGGGCCAACTGGTAAATAAAGCAATGAAATGCCCTGCCTTGTTTTAAACGATAGGACCTTACAGTCAACATAAATTATTAAGTATTCCCCTCTTATTTTATGCACCCCCATAAAACTGCGCATCGAATGTGACCCTTTGATCCCGATGGTGACCTGCAATCAACTGTATAATTCTCAAAAAACGTTATGTAGTGCAGTTGTCAGATTCACATTCCCGAAACCATTAACGGATATATACTGTATATTATACAGGATGTCCGAAGGGTCGTTTACAAACTTTAAGAGTAGGTCAAGCACACAGAACAATTCTTTCTTACAATAGAACATGGGGGTCACAAACGCAAAGGGCACTACAGGTGGCTCTTTGTCAGTGTATGAAGGAAAATAAAAGGATACACCAGATAAAGTATACAACACAGGCTTAATGGAGTACAGATGTACAACAGCATAACGATCCAGTTGCATGAATGACATTATAAATTGTATGCATTGGCAAGCAGGAAGCAGCATCATCAACAAAACTTTAAGCCGGCCATTCAATTGAAGTATAGCCATGCCATTTGTCCTAAGCCCGTTTCTTTCCACCCATTTTAATCGAGAAATAAAGGCACGCCATTCACTTGTATTTAAAAGGATGCTAATTCTGAACGAAGGTTGGTGGAGCGATCTTCTTTCCCTCTCTACAGCTGCTTGTCAATCGCTCTTCGATTTTCCCCAGTCAGCAGATTTAAATTTATGCTAACCTCGAAACGAGGCTTCAATCTACACAAGGCATTGTTCTCTTCGCTAGCCTCCTTCAGGGTCCCTCTGAAGCGAGACTTTAAACTCCAGCGTTTTCGTTGGATGGGCTTCGCTCCAGCGTTTTCGCTTTTTATTGCTTTTCCTTCTCGCGTTCCGAAATATCCAGTTTATCTGTGAAGTGAATGACCGACTTTAGAGTACTTAAAGTAAGTGTTCAAAGGACTTGCCATCCTACACACGGTTCGCATGTTGTTATTGATGCAACTGTGCTGTTGCGCTATTGTAAGTTTGTATTCCATTAAACCTTTGTTGTACACTTTATGTTGTGTATCCTTTATTTTTACTTAATTAACTTCCCCTTGCGTTTCCTATATATAAAAATTACTTGTTTCTGTATGCCTGACATATCCTTAAAACTTTATTAACGAACTTTATTAACTTTTGGGATATTCTGTAAAAGAATTTAAACTACACACTTCCGAATAAGTTTTTCGTTTCGATTGTCGCTCTCATCTGTTATCATGGCGAGTTCGCTGCTTCTCCTGGTAGCCTTCTGATATCCACTTTTATGCATTCATCTCTCTTTCAGCGGCGCCAATGGATGAAGTTTTAAAAATCTCATACTCAGTGTTGGTTCTTGTTCTTATTCTGTAACGTGTTTGATATTTGAATATGTTTACGTTGTTAGATTTGATCTCAATCAGAATTATTCATAAACCGATAATACGCTGTATTATTTCACAAAAAGAGAAAAAATACCTCCATAAAAACAATCTAGTTGTAGAAACTAGGCAATATAAATGGAACGGAATGCATTATCACGACTCAGTTGTAATTTTTACCTGATTTGATTGTAAACTCATTTCTCCCTTTTGGCAACATCTTATTGACCTCCATTTAAATCACACAACTCCAAACAGAAATTTTATCTGAAGAACTATTACATATTTTTTATCAACTTAAGCATATAAACCTGATCCTAATCTTTCGAAACAGACACCAAATCATTGGAATTGGAAGAATCATTACCAAAATAAATAATTCTTGTTTCGAATAAGCCATGAAAAGACTTTAAAAAGTTCTTTTCATAAATCTCTAACCTTCGCTTTGGATTCGAGGCAGAAGTCTGCGAAAAAGACTACCTCGATGCATTTCGTAATGGTCTCTGAGGTGACATAGAACATAGTCGATTTGGATATAAGTACTGTCCAGACTGTCCCTTGACATCCGGGGGAAAAAAACGAGTCAGTAAATATCGATTCACGCAATATTGCAAGAGAAATGTTAGTCTTTTATACGCCATTTTCAAGAAAATTTATATGGTGGAAGACATAAATCAGCTTTACTGTAGGATAGCTTTGTGAGTGATTACTAAGTTTAACTAAGGTAAAGAAGAAACAGAATACCCAAAAAGTATAAAAATAGTTTTAAAAGAAAAGGAAAGGACTGCCAAATTTGAAGTGGTTCTATAAAAAGTGCTGAAAGAAATGTCTAAGAATTTTTTTGTGGACATTTTACTGAAAGAAGGATATAATGAAAAAATTGCCAATACAAGGTGTCCCAAAAATGTGTATACACTTAGAATATCTGTATTATAAACAATTAGTAACATAAATCAAAGCTTGGTAACTCAAATTAATAAATACAAATGTAGAATCTTGTAATTGCTATCGGAAGTTTCATGGTTCAAATTAATTAATGCAATAATACTTTCATTTTTTTAAGATCAGATTTTCAAACCATTAATACAATTCTCTTTCGTGAATAATAGTTCGATCAATCGTCACAATAATAACGACTCTTTCATTCATAATCCCCATTTGACAAAATATCATGTGAACTTACTAGACATCAACTGTGTAAGGTAACTTGACGGTGTGGTGATTAACATTTGCTACCTTTTTACCTTGTAATCTTTATTCTTTGTCATACCATGACTTTGAAAGGAATACATTATGGCACGCTTTTAAGAGACATTTTAGACTATCAGAATGGTACTTGCAGCAGGGTGGAGCACTCCTACATTATTAACGTGACTGGAGGGTCTACCTTGACGGAATCTAGTGACCAGTTGACTAGACGAAGAGTTAACAAGAAACTGTACACACACACACCTTCAATATCATCTAGATGGAATTATTTTTTGGTGGAAGTATGGGGCATATTTTTGCAGCTCAAGACCGACTACATCCAACGAGTTAAGACAATCATGTAAAAGAGGATGCACCCAAATGTCAATAGACATGCGCCGTTTGTAGTTTCATCGGTCAGTACTGCGCAGGGTCAACAATTTTTCCAACAATCAAAGAATTCTATATTTCTTTAGATTAAATTGAGGTACAAAACTTTTCTATGCACGCTATTAATAGTGGTGGCAACTCGAGGGGGTGGTCGCCGCCTACTTTTGCAGGAAAAATTACATTTTTATTTTATTTTAGCTGCCCAAAACTAGGAATTATAAAAAAAACTAATAATGTCCGGAAAAGCTAGCTAATTTTGTAACTAAATTTTTAAATTTGGTTGTCGACCCTCTATATTCTCGGGTACTTTTAGATGTCTATAAATTTCTTGCCGCCTCACTTTTTCCACCCCATCGCCGCCACTTGCTATTAATTGCTTACGTAACAGATATTCAAAGTGTCTGTGCACTTTTTCGGGGACAGGCTATATGTTATGGATTTCAATCGCTTGAACTTTTGAAATTGTTGTCCATCCACTCTTTATTTCGGCGATAGATTTCGATTTTCGTCTTTTATAAGTATTGTGTTAACTTTTTGTTTGCGTGTGTCTTGAAGAAACTTTAAAAAAATAACATTTTTATATTTTTTGATGGAATGTAAGCTATCTTTTGGGTAGAGCTTATGATTACATTTCTAATGCCTATTTTGACGTGCATACTCTATAGAAAAAGAAGCTGGATTTAAGGTGAAAGAAATCCGTTTACTCTATGTTTATATCAAATCTATGTTTATGTCAAATTTTGGATCCCAATGGAAAGAGGTGAAAAATGAATTAATTTAGATCGATGATCTTAGCCACACTACGAAGCTAAGAGCAAAAAAGCGCTGTTTTCTGTAAGTATACGAGAAAGTTGAGGAGAGAATACTGCTTATGGTAATTTAATTTACTTTATAATACTTTTTCCAGTATTCTTATCATTTTTCCTACCCAATTTGATCTGAAAATGGTATTTTCCTCTCAAGAAACACTTTCATGCCATCCATTTGTTTCATAGCAAATAAATCTGAGCACAAATGTTATTTGTGAAGGAAAGTTCCATCCTGATATCTGTCATTTTCAGTGTGCAAAATTGTTCAGCATTTCTAAAATATATGAAAGGTTTTTTTTCGAAACGAAAGATTCATCACTGAAATAAATGATTCTTTTTCGGAAATGTTCTAAAAAACTTTTCAGTGTCCCGCCATAAATCGGCAACCTTCGCTCTGAAATGGAGGCAGAAGTCACAGATAAAAGACTACCTCGTTGCATTTCCTTCCTTCCCATAATGCTCTCTGAGATGACAGTAGACATAGTCGAGATGGATATGAATAGCCGTTGTCCAGACTGTCCCTCGACATCTGGGGAAAAGATGAGGCAATAAATATCGATTCTGGCACTATTCAGAAAGAAGTGTTGGTGCATTATTCTCCATGTTTCTGGAAAAGTTTAAATGGAAGAGGGCATAAAGTAGATTTATATTGCTGGAAAGTATGGTAGTGTACAACTTTCTGAAAGAAGGAGATCGTAAAAAAAATGAAAGATAAGTTTTATAATGAAACGTATTTTCTATCATAAGATTGTTCTGAATTGCTTACAAATTTTGTCTGCACGTATTTTAATGAAAGAAGATATGATAAAGAACTGGTTAATGCAAATTTCAGCTGTTTGGTTCTAATGTCGATCTTTGTGATATTGTTTGATTTTTATGCAACTAATTTCATCATTAGTACTAAAGATGATATGCATGTTTATAGTATCTTTAATGCTTGGTTTTCCAAGAACGGTCCAAAATTATGATTCGATGATAATGACTATCTGGCTATATATCAATAAAATATATATTTTATGAACAAGGATATTAATAAATTAAAATATTACAGGGTGATTCAGAAGCCAGACGCAAGTTTAAATATCAACAATTCTCTAACGAATGAAGATACAGATATTCGGAAAGTTTTCGACGCTTTCCAATAGCTCAGGGGTTCCCAACCTTTACTCTCTCGCGTACCCCTTGATTAATCTTTACATTTTCGCGTATCCCTTGATTAATCTTTACATTTTCGCGTACCCCTATTAAAATATACCCCCTCTCCTACCACCAACCATCGGTCTAAGCAAAGAAGTTTTCATCAATAATGTTAAGGGCTTAAGTCAGCTTAAGAGTCAAATGACTCGAATTAATAACATTTGCTCGACTTATTTTTTTTATTTTGCATCATTTATTGCATTTTTACAATAGTATTAGTTAAATTAGTATACCAATTCCAAAACAAATTAACCCTTCAACCGGCTGAAACGTAGAAAGTCGCTCTCTGATGACTATTCTAAAACCGGCTCCGTCGCAGAAAGTCGTTCTTCGATTATTACTTTTAAACCGTCTCCGGCGTAGAAAGTTGCTCTCTGTTTATTACCCGAAAACCGGCTCCGAAACAATTGCGTTCACCATTTAGCTACAGAGAGGCCGTTTTCAAAGCATTCAGCTGAAATATTTTTGCCGTTCAAAGGGTTAAATCGATATTGTAATAATTTGCATTAACTTATAAGAATGGCAAAAAATTGCACTCCGTATTAATCAACTATTCAAGTGGTATAGTTATTAAATAGCAAGCATTAACTTGAGGAAACAAAATTCTGTAACATATTTTAATTCCTTATGTTTTCTAGTTCCGCCATTACCAATTCGCAATTATTTCGCGTACCCCCAAATGGTCCTTCGCGTACCCCCAGGGGTACGCGTACCACAGGTTGGGAACCTCTGCAATAGCTGATCAACTGTAGGGCTGTCGCTGTTGTCAACCTTTGAAATTGGATCTTTTCTGAAACTTAGTGTTGTCGCCAATATTTGGTCCTATTCACCATTAACACTGGTTTAATTGGTTTTGTTTGGTATCAGTGCAAACATCGAGAATGAAAAAGTTCATTTTCGACATTTATTGCTCTTTTACTATCGCACAGATAAGAATGATTTTCAAGCCGTAAAAAAGGTATGTTTTGTCAAGAAGATACTGTTGTAAATGAAAGAAGAGTGCACAAATGGTTTGTGAAATTCAGACGGACCAATTAGAGGTTTAAGACCGATAGCACCCAATAAGACCATCCGCTTTTGATGACGACCAAATTAAGGCGATGATCATGAATAACCAACTTATTTTCAGTCGTGAAATAGCAGCGAAACTAGAAGTGTCGAATTTGACCATTATGATAATCTAATGTTACTGTTCTTCGATGAAATTCAGAAAGTAAGTACTTGGATACCTCTTAAATTTAGAGAAAATTTTAAAAAGGCCGTATTTCCAAGTGCGATTTATTACTCAAACACACCGAAAAAGATTCATTTTTGAAACGAATTATAACGAAGATGACGAATGAAGCTCCTACAATAAACGATGAGCGAAAACGGTAATTGAGTTATTCGAGTGAGCCGCCATCAACCACCTGAAAGGCCGATATCCATGTCTACAAAGTCATCCTCTGTTGCAAATAGAGCATTGTCTCTTACGAGCTGCATATACAGGTGGGAGACAGAAAAATGCGAACACCTTAGGATCTGCACATTTTTTTCGAATATCTCCCGAAATTTTGGATGGATTTTCTTTGAACTTCGACCAGGTAAAGTAGAGGCTTGAAATAGCATTTGAATCTTCGAACAATGATATTGAATTTTATGAAAGTTGAATATCCTGAATACCCATAAATACTTATAAATTAAATACGTTATTTAAATTGAATTTTGACGATAACTATTCGAAGATTGAAGTTAAAAAATCCTTTTCGGCAAGCTTGAAGGCAAAGGTAGATTCCTTTACGTTAATGTTACAAAAGTAATGAAATATTACATATTGATCAATACAGACATAGCCAATGACTTCATTGTTTCTACACATTGCAATATTTAGGCTGTGATTGTGTTTTCATGACATTTAATTTTTTTACTCTATCAAGGTTTTATCATTCCAGTTTTCATTCCAAAAAGTTATGATAGATTTTTCGGTCAGTACATTGGTCAATTTGTTTTATATCTCAACACATAATCATTCAACAGATAGGAGTCATAAAGAAATAAACATCTCAGCAGTGCAAATATCTCCTAGATAACATTAAGCCAGCCTATCTGAAGCAGTAGCAAGAAATTGACACTTGACACAGATGAAGAACTACTCTAGATTTAAAAATCAGTTTATTTAATCTAGGTTACCATATTATTGTGCGAACTTTGATTTGTCGTATGCTAAAATCACATGACATGAAACATTTAAACATTACTAGAATGGGCTCATTTAGAGAACCCCCTGGTTACAGAGATAATAGTCACTAAATTCTTAACACAGAAGAAAATAAAAATTATTAAACATTGTGAGTTCCAAATTTAATACGTGTGTTTAAAGCACAGGATATTGTTCGCTCCAACTACTAGTTTGGCTCCTTTTCTGATTTATAGCAACCCTTTGGCGCCGCCATCCTGCATCTCTGTCAGAGTTAGAAGAAGTTTGGTTTTCATGTCTGCAAGTGATATGAGCATCGGAGCTCGCCTATGTATTTCACATCATATTTTTTTTATTAGATATTGAAACGCATATCTACTCTACCACGTGAGTAACGCATTGGATTATACATATTCAAGATTGTTTTAGTATTTCACAACGCATTCACTTCATGTGTGACATCGCAGTTACCATGTTCAATTTTATTACTATTGTTCGCAACTGGCTCTTGCATGAGCATATTCAACTTATGCCAACAGGCAGCAGCTAATGAATTTATATCTGTATATATTGGAACAACCTGTATATATGTAAATAAATCATATATTATAAATAATCAATACAGTCCGCTCAATTCGACGAATAAAACGCAAACAGATATCAATGCAGCCATTTTGACCAGTAAATTTTAATCTCCATCAACAGTTAAAAGCAAATACTCAGTCAGAAAACCCCAAAACAATTTTAAAGTTAATTAATGTTTTCCTATATAAAAAAAGGATAAAGAGAACTCTTATATATCTTTTATGGCTATTTTATATTAAATTTATTAAACGAATCTTGGTGCAGCCATGTTTAGTTAAATATCAAATTAAAGTAATATGGCAAATTAACTAATTATCAAATTAACTATTAAAATTAACTGTTTGATCAATTAAAATGAACTATTTATTTAAATAAAATTAAATACTTAATTAATTTTGACGATATCTTCACTAAAACCTTTTTTATGGCTTATAGTATATGCCAGCAATCTTAATCTTGTAATTATCTAATAATTATCTTAATTTAAATAAAAATTACTGTGTCTATGTATGTATGCTCCACATCTCCTCCTAAACCACTGGACTAATTTCAACCAGAGTTAGCACACTTTTTATATAAGACAAGTGAAAGTCCACCTTCAAATTTTCAAAGCCCCAAAGTTACTTAAAATTTCAGTTAATTAAAAATTAAGCGAGTCGTTTTTCCGCGATATCTTTGGAAAACATTATCTCGCGAAAGTATTTTTACACCTTCAGTGACAAAAATTTCATTTCCATACAATTTGTTTCTCTCATTTTAATATTTTTTTAAAAATTACTTTTATACAAAATTCGCAACAATATTCTTTATTGTTGAAGAACAAGCATAATTCGAATATATATATAGTTGCCAGAATACATTCACAGAATTCTGGACTAACGCTGAAAGAAAATTTTAAAAATAGACGATTAGCAATTTATATCAGGACCAACTAATGATTGATTTATTTTCATTCTTTAAATTAATGAATAATTAACTAGTTAATTTAATTGTTTCAACATATTTATTGAAACTTTTCTGTTACTTTAGTAATTGTTAACAAAATTTTAAGTAGCTATATAACAACTAATAATTTATGGAGAAAACGTTTTTAAAAATCGTTTGCTTCAATTGATATTCCATTTTAATTAAAAACGTTTCAGATAAGAAAAAAATTTGTGTATTATAATTTTTATACAATAGTACTTTTTACATTAGAAATATTAGACGTGAAAGCATTTTAATCCGGAGCAAAGCCAGGTATATCAGCTTGTTTACCGTACAAAAAGTGGGAGTGAATGCGGCTGATGGGAGCTCATAACTTCTAAGTAATTCTTGCTGTCAAAAAACTTTCAATATAAAAGTAGTTTCTTATGATAAGGTGATAATTCCCCTAATTGAAAGTTTCTTTCTATCTTCAATCTTAGCAGAGTAATGGGGAAATGATAAATTGGGGGGGGATTGAATAGCGCTTTTCAGCTCATAACTTCTAAGCAATTTTAGCTCACAAAAACTTTTAATATAAAAGTTGTTCGTTTTAAGGTGATAATTCGCCTAACTGAATTTTTTTCTAAAAATTCGTAACAAAGCTATGGGGAAATGATAAAATAGGGGAGGAGAATGAAAATGGCATTTTAGCTCATAATTTCTGAAAAATTGTAGCTATCAAAAAAGTTTCAATACAAAAGTTGTTTATTATGAAGAGGCAATAATTTGAATATTTTTAGTTATCATTCTATCTTCGATCGCAAAGGAATTATGGAAAAATGAAATTTTCAGTCCCCCCATTCCCCCCCTTTTAGCTGGTTAGCCCATCTACAAACTCGGCCAATATTTACACCGACCTTGCAACATATCCCTCGCTGGTAAAAATCTAATCAAAATTACTCTAGTTATCGTGTTCACAAGATAACATGGGCAAAAGCGTTATATGTATACGTCTCTACTAATACTAAAACGGAAAAGAACATTTCGCCCTCTATTCTCATAAGGATTAGAGCTGCAAGAATGAAAGCAGGTGGAAGAGACTGCAAATGACGAGAGCTTTCCAACAAGGGGTAACGTGCATAGGTTAAAACGTACTTTAAGTTAGGGGGAAAGGAGGGGAATGGTGGGAAAATCACTTTTCAGCTCATAACTTCTAAGCATTTGTAGCTATCGAAAAGGTGTAAATACAAAAATTGTTTGTTATGATAAGGCGATAATTCGCCTAATTTGAATTTTCTTTCTATTTTCTATTGTAAAGGATTTATAGAGGAATGAAATTTCCATCCCCCACCATTTCCACCCCCTTTGAGCTATATATATATATTGCAATAGGTAGACTTCCTATAAGGAATCTACCTAAAATATCAGTTTGAGCAAGAACCTTCATCATTTAGTTTCTCTTAGAGTAGAACCGAAATTGACATCGTTGCCATGCCAATATCTTTCTGAATTTTAATGGTATTTAATTGGAATTTTTCTATGAGTTGCCCCATATCTTGTCTTTGAAGTTATGAAAAAAATTATGCAATGTTTCGCACATGCGCGGTATAATATTATTTACTACAATTATTCATATTATCTCTAATATTCAAGGTATTTACTTCAAATAATGCAGCGCTTCTTTATCAAATTGTCGAGTATTCTGTAAGTTTCGTATAATTTGGTTTAAAACTCTGCATGTTATAAGCAGAAAACATGCGGGAAAATTTGGAATTTTTAAAGAAAAAACCTTTATATTTTGTCGAATATTCGTGCTATTTTTACGAAAATGTATGTAAATATTGTGCACATAAAACAAAACCATTGATAAAATTTTCAAATCAATATCATCTTTTTGATAAACGCTGTGAGCCCAGATTTTATTCTACTTCATTAATTTCTGGTCTGTCGTCTAAATGCCCTCTTACTGAATCTTCACAGAAAAATATGAGATCAGACTTCTACTTTGCCTGGTAGAAGTTCAATTCAGAAAATCTTTCCAGTCTTTCGGGGTATATCTGAAAATATGTGCAAATCCTAAATTGTTCACACTTTTCTGTCACCAACTGTATGTGTTAGGTATTATTCTTTTTGATGTTTAATGTATTATTGTTCAAAATTTCGAAAATTTATTGGGTTTAAAAATTATAAATCAAGGTATCATATAATTATATGCATTCACTTTTAATTATTGAGTTTATTCACATCGGTGTTGCAATGCAACCTGTGAAAATATTAAATAGATTTATTTGTAATGGACATTTTTGTGTCTATGGATTTTTTTAACAATATGATTTTAATAAGAGAAATAAAAATCTTGGAAAAAGATTACTGCAAAATTACAAGTTAAGGAATAGCCCTTATTAGTACAAGATGTTTCTCAATATTCATACGATATCTTTTCGATGTTGTGAGGCATTCAAAATACCGTATTAACATCGTATAGATATCGTAAAGCATCTTGTGCCAATAGGAACGGTTAAATGCTATTTTATAATCATTTTCTAATGAGTGCAGGGTAGATAGAATTAAGGAACCGTAAAACGGGGTTACTTTGCACCGATTTTCATGACTTCCGACAGAATTTTGAGATTATTTACATGTATTTCTCTAAAAGAATGGCTTTTCTAAGTTTTTTCTCAATGAGGAACTATTAGACAAACGATTTGTAGCAAAATTTGGATCAGGATTAATTATGATTTTTCGAAATTTTGGTGCAAAGTTACCTCCTAGGTGGGGATATTTTGCACTTGATATTTTTTCCGTATATTTATTTCACTAATAAACTCACTGTGATGCAATCCTAATCAATTTTTTGACAACCTTGGTGGCAATATACAAAATAATCTTGATATCCAGCAAAAAAAAAAATTTGAATAAAATCACCCACTTTTTAGTTTATTTTTGTAACAAAACATTTATAATAATTATATTTATAATAAAAATTGCTTGAAAGTCAATTTTAAATATTTTCATTTATAACCTGAAAGGTATGTAAAAAAATTTCAGCACATTCAAATAAACAAAAAATATATCAAAATTTAACAGAAAGGAAAAACAAAAATGTTGCTCGAACAACGGTTGCAAAGGTCTTTTAATTCTCATTGGAGAAAACCAGGGAATTTCCATGTTTAGTTATATGAATTAGCTTTTTTTTAATAAACTATTTGCAAGGAGAACAAAAAAAAAAAACGTTTTTGCCTCTTTAGTATTACACTAAATTTATGAAATGGCGTTAAATCAAGCTTCTAAGGTCGCTGGAGAGAACTACATATACCTACAAGTCCCTAACTTCCTTCTATACACCCCGTACATATCTGAAGTTTAAGAAAACATTGTTCTTATTATTATTTAAAACAAAAATAAGTTAAAAATCCAACTGGGGATGCTTTTTATCAAAACTTTCCATGGTGCAAAGAATCCTTCCTTTTCGGTGCAAAGTTGTCCCACGTCAGAAAAAATAATAATTGCAATTTAACTAACAAATATAATTGGCATTAAAAGCAACGAAATAAAAGCTAGGCTTATTACCTTTCACATTTAAATGCACTTGCCTTCAGAAATGTCATACTGTCCTAACCAGAGACAGATTTTTCAGCACTAAAATTTTCGCTGAAAAATTGGATCATGGTCTTTTCCTTCTGGAACCTCCCGATTGATTGTTATATATGTTTAAGGAATGAAATCACTAGTCAGTGTTCCCAAGAATCTAGAAAAAAAGATATCCCAACCCCTAATCAGTTGATCTCTATTTCACTTTTCACACAAATTTTGCACTGGCGCAAAGTTACCTACACGAGTGCAAAGCAACCTCATTTTACAGTACAGATGTTAAAAGCACAGTAGAGAACAAATCAATGGTCATAAGAGTTCCAATATTGCTGTAAAGCATTTCAGCAGATATGAAAAATGAATTTAATAAAAACAATTTTTAAAAGCGTACTTTTAATAGTGCATTAAAAAACATAATTATTTATTTTGATTATTTTTAATTTTTAGTCTTCAGTTTATAAATATATATATATATTCAAATTCACCACCAGGTGATGCCACTGGAATCAAAATTCAATAAAATTTAACGATTAACTGATAATTATCCAGGGAGGACGCGCGGTACGAAGAGTAACGCGAAGATGCGCAAGAGAATGTGCGACACCCCAATTCGTTATTTCGCTATTTAAGCAAAACTAGCAACATTTTTACGCTATAACTGTTCCAAATGAATTATGAAAATAGTTTTTGTTATACAAGAACAAAATTTTAGCCGAAAAATTTAGTAAATAATACATTATATTATTCAGCGCATTGCGAACACACGTGAAAAGTGTATTCCTTGCATACATGTTTTTAACATTTTTTATAGTAAAGAATCATCTATATAATAATCGTTATATAATTTGGATAGAAAAATAACTCTTCTAATTTTCTTAAATACACAGGAAACCATTTTTTTTAGAAATTCAAAAAAGAATTGTCATGGGCTTTATCTTTAGATCCAATAAATTTAGAGGGTAATAGACTATAATTTCTACAATTTAAAGCTTTTCCTCCAATAGTTTTTGTAAAAGCGGATAAGACATATACCAGCTGACTACAGTTACATAACGTCCAAAACAATATAACTTTTGCATCATTCTCTTGACATTTTCACCTGCACTATTATCCAGTTTAAAAGTCTTGTACCTGCAAAAATCTCAATTTTAGAAGTATGGAATGTTCTGGAATCCATTTGTTTCCTCACTAAAGGCTAAACAGAGAGACAATATTATTTTCCTGTCCTAATACGATCACTCAATTGAACAAGGAAACGTGACGCGAGGTCGCGTAAGGGGTTTTTTCACACTCCTTATGGTGAATTCCACTAAAAAAATTCTTAAATCACGTTCCGTCTATGTTTAAAGTAACCTTAAAGGCAGCTAGCATGAAACTGATTCATTTCAACCAAAGGGAATTCAGTATTTTTCACATTTTACGTGTCGTGGGGTGTCAGGCACCCCCTGGCTCGTTAAGATATGATATTGTATGTTATTATTGAGAAGACACAGGTGTACAAAATTTCAACACTTTAGCATGCTAAGAAGTGAATTAAAATTCGATTACAAAGCTCTATTTTCGATTTCTGTATTTGCAAACATGAAAGAAGTCAAGTTAAATAAAAGTGCGTGAAACCCTCAAGTCATCCTTGCTTGAAATATTCATCTGAATATGTCTTGTGTTTAGAGATATTTTGAAACCACTTCTGAAATCTTCCTGACCAACGGTCAAATCAAATCACAAAAGCTATCTTTTCCAATTTTCCATAATTCAAACCTTCTATAAAATATTCATGATCTCTCATTCAGTAGCATGAAGCGATAAATCTGCCCGCAAGATGAACAGCACATTTATCTACGACCGACCGCATAGAGAACTAGGGCATGGCCGTAGATTTTTATGAGGAATGCGTTTTATGATACCGAGGATTTATTTTATTTTTGGAAGGGGGCGTTTTAAATGTGTAGAGATGCCATTAAACATGGATCAATGCATTTTGTTTCACTGCTAGGTTGTTTCTACATTCTAAATGGGGGTGGTCTTAATGAAACCAGCATTTTATTTTCTACTGAAGTTAGGAGGGGATCA
>BGPR01017291.1:0-32870 GCA_013235015.1 Araneus ventricosus | reverse complement strand
TTGAATAGTTATATTGAATTGTATAGTGGTTAGAATTTGCTGAATAGTCATGAACACTTATCAATTACGTGCATAACTTAAATTCCAGCTAATTAGGCACTATAAATAACAAAATTTTATTACTTTAGTTGTATTATTTACCTGATTATTAACAAGTTACATATTACAATTATTTTACGGCCAAACGATATTTTTAAATATATTTCTTTTACGGCGAAATGATTTTTTTTATCTAATTAACTTCTTTATTTAAAATATTATATTGAATTGTAAAAATATAAGTTTAAAAAATATAAATTTGTGTACAACACCTCATCTTTTAGCTTCTCTTCGACAGGAGCTAAAATTCTGCTCGTTGTAATGTCGATATCTTTCTGAATACTAATGATATTAAACCGAATATGATTATATAAGTTGCCCTATATATCTGGCTTTAAAGTTGTGAAAGAAAAATTACACTATGTTTCGCGCATGCGCAGTAAAACATTTACTAAAACTACTCATAATTCCTTAAATATTCAAACATTCTTTTTCAAATTTCTACAAAATGCTTCTCTAATATATTGCCATCTTTTCTGTAAGTTTTGTATAATATAACAGAAAACTATGCATGTTAAAAGGAAAAAACAGGTGGGAAAATTTGGGATTTTTTAAGAAAACCTTTACATCTTCCCAAATACTTTTGCTGTGTTTACGAAAATTCCTGTAAATATTATGTACATTATATATTATGATTTCTGAAAGTGTCATCTTGTTATCGGTATTGTGACACGCGGTGAGTCAAAAACGTTTTTGTTTTCATCAGTTTGTAGACGGTCCTCTAATTGCCTCAGGACCGAATCTTCAATGTAAAATGTGAGTTATTGTCTATTCTTTACATGGCCGAAGTTTAAAGGCAGTCAGTTAAACTATTCTGGAGAAATTCTAAAAAATGTGAAAATCTACAAGTGTCCGGATACTTTGGGGCATATAGTGCACTTCCAATCGCAAAGTTTCATCAAATAAGGTAAGAATTTGTGTGAGAACATTTTGGCTTCTGTGGAAGTTGAAAATAAAAAGTTAAGAAAATTAAACTTTTATGCATGCCTCATAGAGCAAAAATGTCAGAGTGAAATGTTCCTCTTACACTTATCTATGCATAAACTAAGTTTCATAATTCTGTCTGCAAAACTTAGATATGTTATTTTTTAAATTTGAAGGGGCTGCTCACACATTTATATGGAGATGTTTGTTGCAGAAAGGCAAATCTATCCAACACAGAAAAACAGGGAAATGCAAATATTTGTCAAGTAGTATATCAGCCAATCATCACGGATGGAAAATAAATTGCCAATGACGAATACTGTTACTCAGTTTCATTTGCAGATAGTTGCAAATATCGACTTGATAAAGGATGGGAAGACAACTTGAGAAAATGAAAATTTAATGTTTAACAGGAAAATAGCCTAGTATTGAACCAGAATACTGAATTATTTGCTCTTAGCGTTGTGCGTATTATTAAGTTTTACTTAAAAACAGTGGCGACTCGTTGTTTAGGTCTGCAGAACTCACTAAAATTATTTTCGAAATTCGTATTTGTTTTTATTCTTTTTTGCTTACTTCTCCACTCTGAGAGTTCGATTATCAACGAAAAAAGACAGAAAATGAATGAAAAAGTAAGACAGACACAGGAAGGACTGCACACCATATAGTTTTGGAAAACACTAAAATTCGCTCATTGAGAACAACTAAGTGACATAATGGACGAAGACGAATAGCTATTCTTTCTGTCTTGGAAACTTGGCTAGAATTGGATTTTAGGATGCTCCTGTTTTGAGCTAAAAACCAACTAATGTTTTTCCCCCTTTCTGTCTCGCCCATGGTTCGCCTTCGAGGTCTTTATTTTTTTCATTGGCTTTTTTTAGGTTTCAGATTTACCATCATGTTGCCTCAACGGGAACTTTGCTTTCTCCTACATATTCGATTTCTCCTATTAAAACGGAACTCGCCGGAAAAAAAGAACTGCCATTATCTAAAATACAATTCAGATAATTACAACTACAAGCTTGAACTATTTGAAGACAAAGCTATTTTTGAAAAATTGTATTCTAGTAATTTTTATAGCACTGCTTGTTTCTGCACAGATGAGCCGTCACTGCCGATACAACACCGTGAATATTTTTGACGGTTGACAAGATGAAGTATTTACAAAAATAGTTCAATTAATTTAATATTTGACTCTTGCTAAATCCAGAAACTAGTCAAATACATTTCCCGACTCCGATCTTTAAATAATTTTTAAAATATGTATGCTATCCGTATATTATTTGATAAACTTTGAAATTGGAAGTGTATGTCTGAAATCAATATTTAAGGAAATAAACGCTTGTTCCACCTTTTTGGGACACCCTGTATATGCAATTCAATGGCTTTTCTTTCTAATAAAGGACACGCGTTTCCTTTTTTCTGCTATTGGAATTCGGTTGATTCAGTAGGTTCTTTGGCTAATCTTTCATACTAGCTGATCCCGAGCAGAGCATCTGCGCACCGTTATCCGCGCATTTCACCGTACACCATGGATTCCGTAGTTGAAGAGGGGTTACGGTTGATTTTGGCCGCAGCCCCCCGTAAATCTGATCGATATGGTTCCATGAAAATGGAAATTGGGCCCTCTAGTTAATGAATGCGCCAAATGAAGAGAATGAACAATATTAGAAAGAAAAAAAGTGTAATTTTCAAAGATTTAATCCATCAAGGTAATACTAAAATGATGAGATGAATATGGGAGGCAAAAGACGATGATGATAGTGAGTGAAAACACTCGGGGAAAAGCTCCGTTACTCAAGGATCGAACCCACAGCGTTGGATTAGGAATGTGATGTCTTGACGCACAGATTGAAGGTGAAACACGGGTTTTTGCGATTTCGACCGTCATTTATATCCTAGTTTGGAATTTAGATGGAGGGTTTGATAAAATTTGCCAGTTTTTGAATGATTTTTTTTAGAAAAGCCCATGTCGCTGACAAACTATTTTGACGTTGATCTGAACTTTCCCTGGCTCGCTTAACCCTTTGCGGACAGGTACGACGCATAATGTGCGCCACAGTTCACCGATTGCGAGATTCAGGAGCAGGAAATCCGGTTAACAAAGAGAATAGCGGCTAAAATTATCGCACAAATGTGTATATTATTCATCAATTTAAACCCATAATTTTATTACGGTATAAATATAAAGTTTTATGTAATTAGATAAGCACAGAGTTTGAAAAAGTGGAGTGGCGTATAAAGTACGCCAACCTGATCCAAGTAGTCCTAAAAAGTTACCTTTCCGCAAAGAGATAAGCCCATCTGCTTCGTTTCCAACTGATCCCTTTTGAATCTGTTCAACCAAAGTTCATTATATTGTACGAAATATTCTAAACTCTGCGTAATAAACTCATTTAAGAGAAAAAGTCATTTTATACCAGAAAGAATATAGTAGCGGGCTATTCTTATGAAGTTATGCCTGGCATGGCGGAGGCTTATAATATATTCGAACAGCCAAGAGAGCTAGACGCTTTAATTCTCGGCTTAAAATTCTGAATACCATTATCATTAACGATTTACTAATACATATTTAAGTTTACAAAATAAGACACTTTGAAAATCTATTAAATTCTAAGCTATACAAACAAAATCTAACAAAGCATTCTGCAAGCTGGTTTTAGAATGTAGTTTTCCTTTATAAGCAAATTTTTTGCAAGATGTTGGAGATTCTAAAATGAACAATCTAAAAATAGAGATGAAGTGTATATAATTTTTAGCAAAAAAGCATATGCTCCAAAAACAAAATTCGCATCGGATAACTTAAAACTCCTTGGAGTCTTCCAGTTCCGCGTGTCAATGAGAGGATCGATGGATGGCTTAAAGATAAAAAGTCATTAATTGAAATTTGTTTCCATGTCAAAATTTATCATTTCGTCCGAAATCAAATTTAAAAACGGTTAAAACGGAGATTAAAAAATTCCAGTACAAATCATGGAAAATTTAGTTTTATGGATTGGTTAAAAATATCGATACCGGAGACATTCGTGTTTCAAATATACCAAGTTTAGTTAAATAAACTCGGCATCACCCATAAAAGTAATATTTTAGAAATTAAGAAAAGAAATCCTTCTTGAATCTGTTAAGATGCCCGTTTGATTTTAATTTTCCCAGAGCACTTTAGTTCACCATACGAGTTTAGGATCAATTCAAATATAAACATCCAATTAACTCGACATCCGATAGTTGATAGAAGTTTCCTTAAAGGCTAACAAGCGATCGATGAATTGTGTACATAAAAATCTCCTACACGTGTGCAAATGCTTCTGTCTCATATTTAACGAAAATAATTTAAACTCCATTCCGAATGGAAATAACTTACAATTTTTTTTAAAATGAAATTTAGTCTTGCTTATGTCGTTTTAAATTCTCGTGCAAGAAGACGCTGCGATCGCAACAAATGCTCTGCTAAACTAAATCTAGAGTAGATTTGTAACGAAACTTTCAAGTGGCGGGAAACGGATTGAAAAGGACAAACTGAATCGGAGAGCTCTAGCTTGTCACGATGAAGAATTACAAGATTACAGAAACGCCGATAGAGAACGATATTAACACAAGAGCCAAAGTAATGAAGTTTTAGGTTATGAATGCATTTAATAAATTTTAGAAAATATTTCAAAAGAATTCAATACGAGACTGCTGGCTCACTTTCCAGAAACATTACCCAGAAAGGGACGGTCAATCTGCGAGAACCAACATTTTCTGTTCATAACTACCATCCACTTAGCGCGTCAGTCTTGGAGATCCAAAGAAGAGATCGATGTTAGTTTCATTTTTCGAATTGTTAAGTTTCTGTTTAACAGGAGAACCAAGATTGCTTGAGCGATTTCCGACACAAATGAATTCAAGATCAGAGCGAGGAAATCTCAAATGGAGCAAGTCATTACCTTTTTGCCATAGAGGCGATACTAAACTGCGGACTACTTGGCATATTTACAGAAAAAGTTCTCTAGAGAAAACTGAAAATCTTATTTCACAACGAGACGAGTTTATTTTTACGAGTTGAGCAAAAATTGCAAATTACGAATACGATAGAGCGCATTGAAAATTTCTTTCAGACAACATGCTATTACTAAACTAAAGCTTACAAGTTAATAAAGCTCCATGTTTTTCCCTTCAGTTTTAATTCGCGTAAAGTTTAAATAAAGACGGTAAAAACTATGCAGGGATTTTAATTGGTTCTCCGTCATTTCGGAGTGAAAGCCGCATGGAGAGTTTAATTTAAGCATATTAAGAGAAGACACCTTTTTGGGCATCTAATTAGATGTTCGAATCTCGGGCGTGGATATTTGCAGCGAATGTGCCATTGCATTGATGACTAAACAGCAAAGAGAATACAATTTTTATTCCATTAATACTGCACTAATTGCCAAAACACAACTTCCAACGACATGCTAAAATATCCAGTGTTTTTGGAAGTTACTAAAAATTCCTATAATTATGGTAATGGAAGAATTTTATAATTAATAGCAATAAAATGGTAGAAAATGGATTCAGAAAGAATTGTACACAAAATTAAGCAAAGAACAATTTATTAATCAAACACCGATATCATTACATATTTACATACGAAACATTTCTACAAAAATAATAGAGCATTTAAATTATTTGAAATATCTGTTAAGATACCCAAATACAGTGCAATATAATCCATTAAGAATGACAAAATTTTCATCATTAAAGCATAAATTTAATAAACGTTACATTGCATTGACGTTTGCTTTCTGCATAGACATTTTATAAGTTGAAAAAATCAAGAAATCTAGTGAAGTAAAGATCACACTGAAACTAAGAAAAAATATAATAATAACATTCTACACACGAGAAACAAAGCCAGCCTACAAAAAAAGCTGTATCTAAAGTCTTGCTTTGACTTATAGTACAGTATTTAAAAATACATCTTGCTGGCTTAAAAACATCGTTGATATTTTAGCATTTAATGAAATTCAGATATTAAGAATATGTACAATCGTTGAAGTCGTAAAATTTCTGAAGATTATTCGAAAATTACAACTGATGCACAGAATTTCATTTAAAACACCATGCACTTCAAAAATCTCACTCAAACACCTGTGCTACTTTTATGCAGTATTGCATTTAAAACACTGTTAACAGGAAATTTTGCTGACGACATATCAGCAGAAAAATTTTGGATGAATGAGTAACGATATATTCAAGATATTTTAAAGCGAGATATTAATATTTGCCAAAAGAGCTTTATAGATGCATCTAGTCTCGGGTTAAGATTTTAATATGCATATTTATAAAACAGACATTGAAAACCAATTTTTATCGATATAAATTAACAAAATTAAAGTGGAAATTTAGTACAAGCAAGAAGTAGCTTTACTCTCCATAGATTATATATTCGAAGAAAAAGCAATGCATTAAATTTTAAGATATGCATCTGTATTTATTCAACATAATTTGATTACGTCCCAATTTTCTCTAGTTACGAAATTTGATTCCAATAGCTACCACAATTTCAAATTGGCTTGAATAGGCTCGTGTTTGCTATAAAGAAATTTTAAATGCATTAGACAGAAATAGACTGTTTAAGAACAAAACCTTGGAGACAAAATTGGGATCCAGAAGTGAATCTACAGACAAGACAGTACTCGTTTTCAAATTCTCAGAATCTACGAACAACCGATGGGAGATTGTGATAATAGCACGGAAATGCACTCTTCGGTTAGCAGGACAATTTTTTTTTGCGACAATAGAGTTTGGGTCGGAAGTCATCGGCGCTCATCCAAATGTCTAATATTATCCGGTATAAAACAAATCTCGGGTATCCCATTAATTTTGAGCGCTGTGAAGGTGGAAGCATGCTATCCATTTCAATGATAAACAGCAGATTACTGTATTACAAGTAGAAAACGATAATTCATAATTATATACTTTATGGACAACTGAATGTCAAGTGTCCGCATTACACAGGCAGAATCCATGACAAAAACTTTGGACCAATTATGTCATTTCACACGCAAAAATGAAACGATTCATGTGTTCAAGAAATTTTGAAGCACATTCAGGAGAATGTATATTACTGAAAAATGTTTCGTTTTGAAGAGCTCAATTTTAATGAAGACTGAATGAAATAGGCTAATTAACTTCACAGTTATTGGAGAAATTCGTTTAAATTTTAATTGAGTAGAACTAGTGCTACTCGAGTCGAGGTGAAGCTTAGACCCTGTTTTGTGATCCATTAGAAATACTAGTTCAGTTTTGAAAACTATGCATTTTCTTCAGTTTTCATGAAATTATTTTTGATCTATATCAAAAAACGGGTAGTCTTAGTTAAGACTAAGTAATATTTACAGATAAGGAATAAAATTGACGATTTTTACGATTCAAAAATAGTCTTCATTTCAACCAAGGTGCATGGAGAAGATTAGAAAGCAGACTCATATTATACGAGTGTGCCTGAATTGAGTTGGCTGTTGAAGTGAGCAATCCTGTGCAGAAACCTCAGCTTCCTAAAAACCTTAAGATTTCGGGAAAAAATTTTAGTACTAGACTGATGTCGACTTAAATTGAAAAATATTAAAGCTCACCGTTTCGGATTTTAATAAGGCATTAACCGTAATTTGATACATTGAAACGCTGTCGGTGCTGCATACTGATTCAAAAATGGAGGACTATTTTGAATTTTCAAGACTTCCAGGGAAACCCAAGACCAATTTAATGCTTCAAAGACCGTAGATAACGTTGGTTTCCCACAGAAGAATCCAAATATTCTGGTGGCGTGGAGACGGTTCAGAAATGACTATTTTTCAAATAGGGCTACTGGCTACGCATTTCTGCAAAACGGACTATAACAGGTAAAATCAATTCTTTGAATCCTGATTTTAAGTTAGTATTAAATAAAGATGGTACGATAGTCGGAATTAACCTCGTTGCAAAAAACGATTTCCTACTTCAGCAATGTGATCAAAAAACCGAAATTAGAAAATTAAAATTTAGCAGAAATTATAGGGGTGTAATGATCATTTGTCTCGACAAATTCAGATAGTGACGTAATCAGGAGATTCCTCACGAGAGATCTAAATTTACTACAGTTGCCGCCTTCCAGATCTCCATATGATTGATATGTTCAGAACACGCTTCTAGACGTTTAGGAAGGATGAACAGACCTGAAAACCGAGTCATAGGGAGAGGCGATGTTACCAGAAACGCTTCTAGTTGGGAAGCTGAACGCATTTTCTTGCCTTTTACTTAAATTTAAGATTTCGTGCACAAAGTCTTTCTATTTTACTCTATTCTAATAAGGATTATAAAAATTTGTTTAGCACCTCGTTAGATTTTTATTTCGAAATATCAAAAGTCCCTTCAAGATGGGGAATGTCCGATGGTCATTTAAGCAATTAGGCAGATAAATATCCTGCAAGCAATATCCGCGATTAGTTTGATCTGCATTACTCCAAGAAATTTTGCAGTGTGATTGTTTATAATCCCCCGTGATTAAAAGAATGCAAAGGCCTCGAAAGAAAGCCAAGACGATCAGTGCCTTCTAACTTCCTATCCCTAATTTGGTTAGGGAAACTTTCTATTGCGACTGTCATTTCGCCATATGACTCCAAAAGAGGTGAAAAGGAGCTCGAGCACTAGACATTGGAGCGACGAAGATTTTAGAGAAACCCGGATATCAGTGAAAAGAGTTAAGCAAAGTTCACTTCATTGGGTATAGAAGACGCACTATGGATGGAGATGCCCAATATTTAAGAAAAATATTAAAAGGGTTTGTGAGGGTCGAAAAATTTGTGGAAGAGGAAATAAAGCTTTAAATTTGAAAAGAAATTTGGGGAAAATGCAACTAGAGTCATATTTGATGCATTCTTTTTAATGGTTCTCATTTCCGAAATAAATACGATTTTAAAATTTTGAAAGGGCATCTTTGCATAAATTTTAAATTTCTGAAACTCGAGTCAACTTCCGATTTACTAGGTAATCAATTACGCATTAATAGACTAGCGTTAGGTTATATTCATAGTTTTACAAATTCTGTAATCGCAATTGTCCTTTGTAGTTACAAAAGAAACCATTCGGTGAGCAAGATTTAATTGATTTTGATGCGACATTTATAATTTTTACTTGCACCATTCTTAAATATTCAATTGATATGGACGAATAGACAATTTTGGTATATTCCTACAATTGTGTCTAATTTTGCAAAAAGGAAAGTTATTTCTGAAATTACAAGCCAAAACATTCCATTAATTGCATGACGCTATGAAAAAAAGTAATAAGCCTCACGTCCATGTTTTACCTATTAAATTAGACTTCTGAAAGGCGGTTTTGTTTTCAAAAACAGTGCTCCTTATTCTGGTTAAGGTTTATGCAATCGCTATTTCCAAATATTAGCTAGTGCGAAAAAGACGACGAATTAGTTTGCCGGCCGGTCAAACTAATCCGTCATAGTCGAGAGAAATAGTCTCTCCTAGAACAAGACTTTGTAGCCAAAGTCTTTCGCGATTTTGTGTAGTTTGTCCTACTTAATTTTATTGCATTTAAGTTCAGAAGCGGATTGCTGAAGCTCGATTTCTAGTAGTGTATGGCAATTTTTGGAGATACGCCTTTGAAAGAAGCAGTAAATAGTATACCTAAATTGTTTTAATAAAGATTCACTCATCAGAAGGTTTTATGGGCAATTTGACTCTAGCTGCATTTATTATTCAGAGGGTTTTTCGGGGGGAGAGGCAAATGTAGAAATTCTTCAAAATACTTACATATCCAGTTTTGTATAATCTCGAGTGTTCCCTCCCCTTCATACCGACAGTTTGTTTCATCCGTGTATTTTTATCTCTCGCTTCCCTTCATCGTAAAAACCCAAGGCCCCCCCCCCCCCAATTCCAACTCTGTCCTGAACATCCCACTTTCTGCAAGTAAGAACACTGATGTCGATACTGGCTTTCCAACAAAGCTTGCCATTCAGCCCGATATGGATCCAACTCCTTATTTAACACGAACAAGCAAAGTACGAAGTTAAATCTATTCGTGCACGTGGGAAGGATAATTATACTACATTTCGGAAAGTTTCCCAGACATAATTCAGTTGTTCCAAATCGAGCATTGCCAAAAGTAGTGTATTTTTAAATTTGGTTGCCGTTAATTTAGCATTTCAAAAATTATATAGACGTTTCTTCTGGAAAGCACTTCCCATGCCGGCACGCATTTAGGCATTTGATACCGAGATGCATTGGTGCCGATTTTGAGACTCATTGCATATTTTTTTCATTTCACCGACAGAAACGTAAGCATTAAATTATGCCTGAATTTTTTTAAAGCACCTAAACAGACATTGAAAACATTTCAAGGGTATTTCCGTACGGAGAACATCTAAAACGTCTCATTTCCTTAAAGTAGGGAAAATGATTTCTTTACATTTAAGAAACATTTACTATAAAATTCGAATAAAGTTACTAGTTTCCAAGAATCTTTCAATTTGAGCATTTTGTAACATTTAATCTATAAAAAAATATGGGCGATGAATGAGCATAATAGCATAGGATTTAAATAGGTTTAATATTTTGCATCACAAATAAGCAAGTTTTTAATGAAAACGACCAGAGAAGCTAAGGCATATCCAATAGCCAAACGTTAGAGATTTACCATATCGAGATCATGCACGAATACAAGCCATTCTCCACACCACCAGCAATTGGTCTTTTGTCGCATTCTGTAATGAAAAATATTTAGTTTCGAAGAAAGTATCGCATTTTGCAATTGTTTTATAGAATTTAAGAAAAATGACAGCAAACGACAGAAATTTTGGAATCTTCACTCAAGCTGAAGATCAAGTTCTAAATATTTATAAAAGCAATTTCAAAGATCTCGGACGCCAACTCGTCAGCTTCTCTTAAAAAATGCATTATATTGTCTTTGAAAACAAAATTCCGTAGGTATTCTTTTCTAAAAAGCATAGTATTTCTTCAAACCGCGAAGTGTTTACTGTAAAATAAATGCGCACTCGCCGAGTAGCAGTGTTTTTAAGCGACGTCCAACAAATTAGAGTAACACTGCAGAAAACGGTTATTGGCAAACCATCATGCACCACTCGTAAAAATTGAAAGTTCGTTTACTTAGTGCTAGAGTGGATCAAATCTCGACCCCGTTTGCTAAAGAGCGAGTTTTAAAGAAAGAAAATTCGAAATTAGCATGCAAATCTCGGATACTGAAATTCAGAACATCACCGACATATTTAAATAGAGATTATTTCTTTATTGCTTCATTTAGTTTTCACCGGCATTATTTTCTTAAATAGAATCTTTACTTACTAGACATGCAGAACAATCGACGACTCAAGCGATATTTACACCTGAATAGTATAGGATATTAAAATTATGAGTTGGACTAAATGACGGTTAATATTTATTCAAAGTGAATCAAGACTACTGAATTTAAAATGACAGCCCAGAGGACAATTCCATTTTTTTCCGAACCCGAAGTCATTTTTCATGCAAGTTACTTGCGTATTTGGATCTGATTTATTTTATGTCTAGAGTTCCTTCAATACTTTTCTTATCGGCTCATTACCCTGGTCTGTTCTATTCTCCATTACGCGACCTGGAAACTCGAGGCTGGAGGGGCTAGAAACTTCCTTTTTGTGAATCCGCGGCATTCACAAAAAGGAAAGTTTCATGCGGAGTAAATTTCTTTTCAAGTGAAATACATTCATTCTGGAACATTTTGATTATGATGGTGATCAAGCATCAATATCAAAACATTCCGACAGAAATAGCAGAAGACTGCAGATACGGAGAGGCTTTGGCGGCAAGCTTAATCTTCTGAAAAAGGATATCACGCGGGTAAATTCTTCCGAAACTGCTGTTAAAGGGTTCAACACAAAAATTTCCACCATTAGAATTTTTATTCAAATTAAGCTTTAAGTTTAGATCTGGAGAATATAACGTTTTCTTTTTGCAATGCAGCGTGTGGATATTTTTTTGCAAAGGCTGAGAATGCAACAACTATTCAACAGCGAATAAAAAAGTGCCCTCCTGTAAAGTTCGTTCCTGGAATTAATGGAGTTCAGTTTAAGCCTTATTTATGGACAGAATTTCATGCGAAGTAGTCCGATACAGTAAGCCGTTAATGCGAGAGAGGTATTAAGAAAATTGTGGCGACTTTTACATCTGGAATTATTTCAAATTCATGTCAATTAGAATTTTCCTAAACGTCTAGAAAGTTTTGAATTGAAGACTTTTACAAAATCGTTTAAAGGAAATATTATAGAGTCAGGTGTGGGAATGGGGCATGAAATTCACTTGTATCTCAAGCGGTGATGGCTGACAAGTTAAAATTAAACTAATATTTTAAAGCTATTCAAGGAATATACTCAAGAGGTTGATCGAACTGCTCTGCATGTCTAAAGAACACTAACAGTCAAACATATCTTCAGTTTACCGATATTTTCCGACTTGTGCAAAATTCATCTAAGAGTATAATTACGTCAAACTATGTAACAACTTACTCCAGCTCTAAATTAGTCATTTTTTACTTCGAGTTGATAAGAGACGACATAAGGGCTAGTTTGTCTCTAAAGCATTCAAAAATTGTGAAAGTGAGCCATATAGTATATTTGTGCACCCTGAAAATACTTCACTAATTGACCTGCACTTTTAGCGTATCTAGAACGTGGGCTTCAATTGGTAGTTCAAACTTCACACAAATTAAATTTAGCACAGACGTACGATTAAAGTGAACTTGCATGCAAGCGATCGAAGATTAAATCGACCCGACGATAAAATTAGCGATTCGAGTGAATTATACATTTCAAATTACTTTTCCTCGGGTGCCAGTATATTTACCTACAGATTTTAAGTACTTCTGGAAAATAAGCATATTTACTTGCTTTTGAAAATTTCGACAAGGGGAAGCACCAGTGAAACGAAATTTGGTACTCTTCATCTCGTTAGAGTAGCATTAAGTCGACATATTTCACGATGAATATAGATGTAAACATTTAGGATTCCCCATTCTAAATTTTGAAATTTAACCTGAAAGTAAATCCAGGAAATAGACCAATTTTGATTACAGGTTCAATGAGAATACTTACCTACACGCAACTTTTTCTATAACGGACGTTTTCCTGTAAAAGTATCTGCTACGAACGATTAAAATTCATTAATAAAATCTTATGACGCACGAAAGAGTTTATTAGACATATTGGAAGCTGCGCGTCTGAATTTTTTCGAGAAACTAGAGATTTCTACCTTCAGAAAGCTGCACTTCACTTGGTCTAAATAAAGTATGTCTATGCATCTACATGCATTTCGAATATTTTAAGTTTCCTAATTCATTCATTCAGCATTTTCGTTTGGTTTCCAATGAATTTCTAGGATGTACGTAGAAAATTTAAAAAGAAACTGATCGATTATTTTAACCAATTTGAAAGTCATGAACACCGAGTTATCGGTTTAGAGTTAAAATCTTGAGGCCGAAATGGGAAATTGACAATAGTAAATTTTCCAGCAAGTCTTTACACGAGAGGGTCCAAGATTTACTCAAATCCCTATATTAATCCGAGAAGCAAAATTAAGAAATGCTAGACATTTAAGGAATTCGCCTATTAAAATAAAACTCGATCTCCGATTTGCAACGTTGAAAGCTCGGAGAAAGCAAATAGAAAGATTAGATTAACGATGTTATCTCGTGGTCCCATACTATATGAAGACGAGAAAATATGACATGCATTCATGTAGGATTCCTTATGGCGATAATATTCATCAGAATATACATAGTTCACAATATTTCAGAAGATATACTTCTAGGGTATTTTTAGAGAAGCAAAATGCTTCAAAGAAACAATCGTAATACCATGACTTGCTACTGAATTGATGTAATCTCCATTGATTCTAAAGTCTTATTAAATGAAACAAAATCTTGGAATCGGCAGAAAGAATATGTTACGCGAGAGAACGACTTCCAAGTATGGCCCGAAAATTGATTAGCATGCTGCACCGTGGAGGGAAAGGATTGGATCCAATGTTGAAGACGTACTGCTTAAAAATACACCATCAAAAACTACCCACTTACAAGTATCGGATACCTCAACGTATGCTCATTCTGGGATCACGCGAAATTAAATCTGTCAACTGAATAGCTTTAAACATTCGCCATTTATGTTCATCCATGAGTGGTTCAACTAGTTACGTTTCTTAGCGCTTTTCTTAGTCTTAAACAGGCCACGTGTTGAAGCAGGGTGAAAATGAATGACCTCCCAGAGTGCCTTTCGAAAGAATGGAGTTGCTTAAGTTATCACAACTTTGAGATTTGGATGAACGGCCTTAGTTAAAAACTATAGCTTGATTCGTCCGTGATAAAAGCCACAAACAGAAGGAAAATGGCAATACATTCCGAAGACAAACTTCCAACATAAATCGTATCGTTTGACTGTTCGAATAGGCTCATTGAGATAACATAACTGTTAGGAAGTTAGAAACATTTTATCCAATAGGTGACGCGCACGACTTGTGTGTTGCACCAGCGGGAGTCATTTTTGCTTCTACTGTCAGTGTAAGTCTTGTGATTGTAATAAAGAGTTGGTTATTGGAAAGAACAGCGTAATCCTTTTCGAGAGAAATCAAATCAACACCAGAACCAGCAAATCTTTTCGCGATACTGTCCAGATGGTCCGTCGAACGTGCATGTGAGCTCTTTCCAATCATTATTCGAACCCGAGATTCATAAATAAATTTATAATGGAGCCTTTAAAAACAAAAAAAAGTGCTAGAAACCGCGTTAACAAGGCTCCGAGATAAAGTTGCTTCGGCAATAAAGGATGCAGATTCAATCACTGCGATTATTTGAATCTAAAACTAGAGATTTATTCAATGACCAAGTTATTATTCGATTCAATTTTTGTAATCTGCAAACTAGAGGAGTTGGTTGATTTCATTAAAGAGAAAGAAGCCATAAACGATTCTATAGAGGAATTGAGATTAAATGTAAATCGTAAAATGAATAAAACTGATCCTGAACATTGTATTTCATCTGTGTCAAGCTGTAATGCAAGTGTTCTGTCGGAAGTAAAATTGCCGACTATCCGTACCAACATTTAATGGTAAAATTGAGAATTGGATCATGTTTGAAGAAACGTTCGTCGCGTAATTGAAAATAAATCCATTTCAAACTCCATGAAATTACAGTATCTTAAAGTCAGTTGTAGGAAAGAAGGTTTGCGAGTTACACAGTCAATCTCTATTTCTGATGCTAATTTTAATATCGTATGGAAGCTTTTAGAAGACTGGTATTCAAATAAACGGGAGCTATTAAATGCCATAATCAAAAAAATTTTCAGTCTACCTAATATAAGTGAATCATCTAGTGCCATCTTAAATTTAATCGATATAACGAACGAGTGTATTCGATCTCTGGAGGTTCTACATTATTAAGTAGAAAATTTTTTAGAAACAATGATCGTGTTTATAATTGTTGAAAAGTTAGATAAATCAACTCGTTATTATTGGTGGGAGAAAGATTTGAATAATTCCGAAGACTTTGCAAAAACGAAAGTAATTGCTTTAAAGTACCAAAACCAAGCGAGAACCCTTCAAAACAGTAAAAAAAGTCAAAAAGAATCAATTTCAAAATAAAGTTACAAGTATGGTTTCAACATCTAATGCAAAAAGTGCAAAATTCAAATATGTAAAATGCCAGAGAGAAAAATTTCACTGACTGTATAAATATCCAGAATTTATAAATCTTTCTGTGAAGGATAGATGTGCAATCACAAAAAGAAACAACCTTCGTTTTAATTGTCTGAAATTTCATGCCGTTCGGAATTGTACGTCGACTTTTCGATGTCAAAAATGTTATAAAAACATTCAACAGTGCTTCATTACGAGAATGAAAAACAAAACAGAATCGAAAGACTGGAAATCGGTGTTACAAATTCTCAAAGCATCGCGGCGTCATCAAGTCTCAATCCAAACGCTACGAACTTGGATTTATCTAACGAGAGTAATATACTTTCCGGTGCAGCGGTGAGTGGAGGTGAAGCGAGGCAGACAGAAACAAAAATATTTGCAGTTGAGAGAATTGCTGTAAGATATTGCTATGGAAACTTAAAATCAGCGAGAGCTTTACTAGACGTTGGATCCACGTGTTCATTCATAACAACCGAGTTTGCTGATTTATTGCAAATTAAAAAGGAGAAAATATCTATTGCGGTTTCTGGATTGAATAGTGCTAAAATAAATGCGAGTTCAAGAGTATGCACCGTAGTTTCTACTAAAAGTGACCGAGATGCAATTAGAATTTTTATGTGTTCCTACAATCTCAAGTATGATCCCTATTGATTCTTTGCAAATTCCTAAAGAGCATTTGCCCTTGAATATTGAACTCGCGGATCCTTATTTCTATCGACCTAGAAAAATTGGCGTTATTGGGAGCTGAGGTATTTTACCAACTATTGAGATTCGGACAAGTTGAAATGCCTAATTCTGAACTAAAATTTCAGAACTCTGTTTAGCTTTATAGCCACTGGTAGCACTTCAAATTCACAATCTGAAAATATTCAATACTCATTGCGGGCTTATTTATGATAGCAGTGATATAGGAAATGACAAAAAGTTTTGGCAGCTTGAATCAATAGGAATTAAAGATGATCATAGTTACAATGAAGTAGATCACTCCCTAGAGACATTTGAAAAAAACTTTTCGCTACAAGAATAACCGTTATGCGGTTGAATTACCATGAAAATGGGATTGGCACGAGCTTAATGATAGTTACAGTGTTGCGAAAAAGAGACTAGATTCGCTTGTTCGGAGATTTAAAAAAATCCCGATCTAAACTTGCAATATCGTGAAACCTTGCATGACTATGAGTAGAATTTCATAATAGAAAAGGTGCCCAATCCTGAAAACCCTATAAACAAACCGGTTTTCTATATACCTCACCAACCAGTGTTTAGGGATGAGAGTTGGACTACAAAAATGCGTATTGTTTTCGACGCTAGTTCAAGTCATAGCTTTCAGCACTCGAATGATTGTCTTTGGCCGGGTCCAAACTTGAATTCGAGTATATTTGATATTATAATAAATTTTAGATTGAACAAGGTCGCAATTATATCCGATATTGAGAAAGCGTTTTTATAATTAACGCTAGCTGAAAAAGGCAGATGCAGTGCGTTTCCTATGGACAGGAAACGATACTCTTCGAGCTTATAGATTCAATCGTGTACACTAATCGTGTGAGTAAGATCCAGCTCATTTCTCCTTTCTGCCAGCATTAAAACGCACCTAAAAATTCCATGATGAGTTCCCGACCACGACAGAATGTTTTAATCGATGTTTTTATGTCGATGACTTCATTTCTGGAGCTGATAGCTTGCAAGATGCATTGGGAATTTCTACGCAGACTGTATCCATAATGGACCAAGTTGCATGGAGTCGAGGAAGTGGACACCAAATAGCGACGAATTGAGGCAGTTGTGGAAACGTGAAGGTTTAGAAAATCAACCTCAGGATAACCCTATTAGTCGGAGTGTCAATTCAACGAAAATTTTAGGGATGCTGTGGAATACTGTTGAAGATCATCTGATCGTCGGAATGCAGAGTTTAGTGGACAGCCTATCAAACAACGAGAATACGAAACGTCACCTTCTGCGTACAATAGTAAAAGATTTTTGATCCACTCGGTCTACTTACTCCATTTACCATTTGTGTGAAGTGCATCCTCCAAGTTCTGTGGATGAAGGAAATGTCTTGGGACGAAGAACTGCCCCCAGATATTCAAAAAATGTGGTGTCAATGGATTTCCGAGGTTCCTCGTCTTTCCGAACTACATATCCCTAGATATGTGCTCAGCTCTTCTGCGGGAGAACCCACTGACGTCTTGGAACTTCACTGTTTTTGTGATGCCAGCCAAACGGCTTATGGTGTTGTTATATATACAAGAGTCGTGAAAGACTGCAACGTCGAAGTGAACCTTCTAGTGTCAAAAAGCCGAGTTGCTCCCCTAACCAAAATAGTCTTGCCGCGACTCGAATTACTAGGTGCATTGCTTGCCGCCCGACTAGCAAGCAAAGTCAAAGCAATAGTCGATCTCAAAAGGCCTTCTAAAGTTCTCTTTTGGACAGACTAAAATCTCACTACATTGGATCAAGGGATCGAGTAAGAGATTGAGGTCATTCGTGTCCAATAGAGTGACGAAATTCAGAGTGTGTGATACACGTGCCTGGGCTCATTGTCCTGGGAAACAAAACCCTGTTGATTTTCTAAGCAGGGGTATAAATGTTGAGATTCTGCTAAATGGCGATCTCTGGTGGAAAGGACCTCAATTTTTGAGACAAGTTGACTTTCCAACAGATACAGGTAATGTTGCTTCAATCTCACTACATGACATTTCTAATGAACTAAAGAAAACGAGCGACTATTCTCCTCTTACCTTAACAGTTCTTAGTCATAATTGTTTTATTTATGATATTCTTAAAATAAGTAATTACTATACGAGATAATTCGTGTTATGTGCTTAGATTTATTCATAATAAATATATTGCAAGACTTGCAGGTGATCTTGCCATCAAAGAACTGCAACGAGCTGAAATATATTTAGTTCAATTGGTTCAACAAGGCGAGTTTGCAGAAGAAGTTAAAAATATCAGAAAGGACGCTACTGTCCCCAGCAATAGTAAGGTAAAATCTTCAAATTGTTTAGATGAGAGCGGTATTTTACGAGTTGGAGGCAGATAAAATATTCAAACTTGAGTCTAGATGACAAGTATCCAATAGCCCTACCCAACAACAACCCACTTACATTATTGTAAGGTATCATTTAAAATATTTGCATGTAGGTTCCAATGCTTTATTGTATCATATTCGACGTAAATTTTGGATCATAAATGGTAGAAATGTATGCCGAAAGGTTGCGTTTCAATGTATTACTGGTTTTAAAAACAAACCTGTGTTAGAGAATCAAATTATGGGGCATTTACCCAGAGAACGAGTTATACCATCTTTCTTTTTCGTTACGTCGGAATCGATTTTTGTGGGCCCTTCCATATAAAATTCAGCGGAAGAGAATACTAAATAAAGTGCATGTTTGTATATTTGTATGCTTAAGCACAAAAGCTATTCCTTTCGATCTTGCATCAGATGCCTTTATCCCGTGTTTGAGACGTTTTTTTCCAGTCGTAGGGGAAAATCTTCAAAAATATTTAGCGATAATGCTAAGAATTGCGTCGGTGCAAGCACTGAACTGAAAAAAATTGTATAAAATGGCGAGCCACCCAAATGAAACTTTAGCTAATTTTCTTTTTAGTGAGAACACTGAATGGAAGTTTATGCCTCCAAAATCGCCGAACTTCAGTGGTCTTTGGGAGGCTGGGGTCAAATCATTTAAACATCTGAAACGTGTTGTTGGGAATGCTCCTCTGACTCTGGAAGAATTTCTCACAATAATTTTAGAGATTGAGAGTGTTCTGAACTCATGACCCCTTACCCCCCTCGTCAACCGAATTTGACAATTTTGAAACTTCATCACCCGGTCATTTCCTTATAGGTAGACCTTTGATTTCAATTATTGAGCCTGACCTCCATAATATATCAGAAAATAGACTAAGTGAAAAAAGGTTACGAAATATAGCCACCAAATTTGGAGGTTGTGGAAAAAAGATTTGAACACCTTACAGCAACGTAGTAAATGGATGTTTTGTAAAAATAATATAAAGCTATGCGCACTTGTGTTCATCAAAGATGAAAATATGCCCAGTGTAAAGTGGCTAACTGGCAGAATCTGAAATAATTATCAGTAAAGATGAAAAAGTAAGAGTAGTCAATGTTTTGTTACCTACTGGTAAACACTAAAAAGAAATGCAAGAGATGTAAAATGCGTCATTGCAATGTTATTATTGAATTACTCTTGTGCTTATTCCATTAATATCGTCATGCGTTTAAAATAATTGCGTTTCTTATTATTAACGTATTATTGATATTACTATATATAAATATGTTGAAACCCTTAAGGTTTCAAAGTCGGCAGTGTTAGGAAGTTGGAAACACTTTATCCAATAGGTGGCGCGCACGACTTGCGTGTTGCACCACCGGGAGTCATTTTTGCTTCTACTGTCCGTGTAATTCTTGTGATCGTAATAAAGAGTTGGTTATTGGAAAGACCATAATCCTTTTCGAGAGAAATCAAATCCACACCAGAACCAGCAAATTCTTCCGCGATACTGTCCAATAACTATCTCAGGCACTCACCCTGACTAAATAATCATCCACGAAATCTTTCAAACCAAAATTCACGAATGTTCATCAAAATGTGGTTTTTAAGAAAATATTTGTAGAATTGAGTTCACAATAGCAAGGGTATCGAAGCTGAACTTTATTTGAAACATCCATCATCGACAGACATCTTGTAATTAAAATCAAATCGGAAACAGCGAAACCAATCTGTATTCCGTGCAAACAATATACTTGCGAATCCGAAGATTTCGAGTATGTAAAGACATGCTGCAATTGCAAGTTATGCATCTCCCATCAGGGCTATAAATGTGTATTTCATTAGTAGACAGATGGAATCCGAGTGCGAAAAGATGGTACCGGGGATACAGTAGGCGCTTAATGTGATCGCGGTTAATGTTATCATCCGCTTCATATCAAAAACTTCTATACCCGAACCAACGTATTAAAATTTGTTTAGTGGGATCACTACATCGTTTAATGGTATTTTTGAAGTAAAGAATTGACCGATCCCTCATCTTCAACCAGTGTTAGCGACTGACGATCGTAGAAATCCTCGCTCGACTTGTAAGGAAACATTTGGGAGCCACTTTCCCCCCACACATACCAAGAATTTCGGGATTTCTCATGACCTCTCTTTGAAGGTCGTCCATTTAGCAGCCAGGGATGCGACCGTAGGTAATTGTCATTGAACCTGCTGAAGGGGTATGCAAAAGGAAGAGTATGAAGAATGGATGTACATTGTTAGAGCAGCAGCTACTGTAATGTCCTAGTCAGACTGAAATTTGCCAAGAAAGACGAAGCAATAAAAGTAGATTCCGACGGGAACGAATGTGTTGAAGAAACCCACCAACGAACTCCGAAATGAGGTAAGTCCTTGATATTTTGAAACGCTGCGTGTAGCATCGTTCAACAAAATTTAAAACGAGTACGTACAAAATAAATGAACTGTTAATTGTCGTCAAGCAACAATTAATGAATTTTTTGCAGTTATTTGAAATAAATTGGATAGCGCTGAGGCAAGTGTTTCTTTTCCCTTAATGCGATAAAAATGTAGTCGACTTTCCCAATTCGGTTATTGTTATCAATTGGGTAATGTTATCAAAATTCATAAGTCCCTAAGTGTCACATTATACGGAGTCTACTGTATTTCATTTCCTGAAAGGCTGCCAAAGATTTTAATAGTTTATAAGAACAATACAATTTTTTGAATAAAAGATCACCAAGACCCAATATTTCTTTGTCCTATTATGGTCTTCTGACAAGCAACTGTTTAAAAACACGAAACTGCCATATTAAAACACGTACTCGATAATAGTGATAAATATCAGTTGAAATTCAAATAATTGAAGGAAGGAAGGAAAGAGCCACTCCTTTAAAGTAATAGCAAAAAATCTAGGTGAAAGCTTGAGACTATACGATCGTTACACTTGTTGAGCATGATGCAATTTCCTAAATGTGCATGAATTGGGAAAACATTCAAGAGTTTCCTCCTTATTCCTTTAGACCCTTACCTCCCATCAAAACATTAGGCTTATATTTAGTAAGGTTTCATTGCATCTCGAGCTTCTGGAGGAGTTTACTGGATTCGACAGTTAATCAGAAGAAGCAACACTATTCCAAAATGAAAACTCTACGCACAGAAAAAGGCAGATCTTGAGTAGCTTTATGAAGTCTTTCAGAACCGTGCCCTTTTGATGGCAACGAAAGAAAAGTATGTTAAATGAGAGTTTAATCCGATTCGGAGAACTTCATTGTTCCTGCACTTGTCGCTTGAAGGAAGTTTCCGAAATTAAGCATCAATCCTCCGATTTTTAAATAGCATCCACAGTTTTAGTTCACACCAGGTTAATGTAATATCAGAACACTTTTTCCTTCACTTTTAAATTAAATATTTCAGAGGGCGCATTCGGATGCAGAGATTTTATCAAACTGAACGCATGTTTCGATTACATAAGTAGTAACGCATATCAGCTCTTAAACACTTGGAGATTTCCGAGAGCACGCATCTTAAATACTGCCCTGCTAGTTTAATTGTACACGTTTTGTGCTCAATGCAGAAAAGTTCTGCCATTAAGAAGGAATGCACCGATATGAAGAGAACCAGGCAAACATTTATGAATACGCACACAGTGGCAAGTGCCTCCAAGTTGAAAGGACAGAAACGAAGACTTAAGCAATGATGGCAATTTTAAACGAAATCTACTGACCAGCCTTTCTCTGAAATCTAAAGCTTTATTGCGTGGCATTATCTCGTGTTTATATGAATGCTTGAACATTTAAAAGACGAAATGAACATTTTTATTGAATCATTGCCATGAAATCCGAAATAACACGACGTCGAGTAACTTCGAAGTATATATTGCACTGCTCTAAATTTTTTCCAAGTGCAAGATGCACTATTAATTCCGAGTGTATAATTTGTTCGCTGAAGACTTGCGATTCAATAAGCATTTTAACTTTTAATGTGAGCCTTGGTTCGACTAGTTTCGGTAGATCGGTTTTACCTTAATCAAAGCCTGAAACACCAAGCCCTTGATACAACACCACTTCATTTCCTTGCATCTAGAATTATGGTTCTTTGAAATATGCTTAGGTGGACATGAAGTGAAAGCAGAACCAATCCTGCACAGGACAAACGCTGACAATTTTATCGACAAAGAAATTTAGAATTTACAGTTTTCACACGATTTTAATTTTATATATAATTTTAAATGTATAAAATTTACTGAAGAATGACTAAAAGTAAATATTTTGATGCCAGAGAAACGATAATAGCAATTTAAAGTTAACCAGTAAACCTAAATAAAAAGGAAGTAATTTGTTTTACGTTTCAACTAATAAAAACGAAAGAAATACTCAAGCCTGTGATAAGTGGTTTAAAATTTAAGAAATTTACTCAAGGCCTATCTAGTACTTTTAAGATCGAATATGTAAGATTGCTATATATATAAAATGGCACAAACGCGATTACTTGGAGGTTTTTATATTTTTCGAATACAGAATATTTTAATTCCAAAATTGTGTTTCAACATTCAATATTTGCGTATTTAGAGAATCATTTTGCCGTTTTATTACGTTGCCTACAAACCAGTTCACATTTGAATTGATGCGAAGTTTTAGTTTAGTTTAGTTATATTAACGTCCCGTTTTGAAGCAACACGAGGGCTGAATTGACGCGAAGAATTATATTTTAAGGTATTCGCGATGTTAAAAGTATAAATTAAGCTTCTTTAGTTTTGATACAATTTATTCTACGTTCTCCAACTCTCTGCCCTCCCGCCAGCCGGCTGGACTCCCTACCACCTCACTTTTCCCCCATCCTGACCATATTCTGTCCGAAACAAACCTGTTTCATTTTCTCCCGAGTCTCACTCATCCGAAGCCTCTCACACTGCACACTCATTCCATTTAACTTTTGTAAATTGCAAACATGGTCTCCCTAGCTTTGATTTCTTAAAAGAAGCTTAATTTAATACTTTAACATCCAACCCTAAAAAGACCTAAAATTAATTTCTACGTAGGTAAGCAACGGCTGACCAGGTAATGTGGAATTAACTAATAAATATAGAATTTCCTAAATCAAACCTCAATTTATTGTAGCAGTGAAAGCCGAGGGAAATGCATATATACTGCTCAGCTACAATTATCAAGAAACACAATTCGTCAATTAAATTCAAAATAAACCTTAAGAATTCTTCGATTCATCACGGAATTGCTCACTGCCGAGACAGAAAAGAACGTCGGAGAATTAGTTTTAGCTTATCTCGACCGAAATGATTATGTACAATCTTAATAGAAAAATTCATCTTTGAGGCGGCGCTAGGAGCACCAATAGAATCACGATGTACAGCTTTGATTTTTTTCTACTGAAATTTGTAATTTTATTTGACTAATTTTTATTCCTTTGTTTAAAAACCTCCAAGTCTAATGTAGATTTTAAAATACTTTTTAAATTATGTAGCTTTTATAATAAACCACTGATCAGGACTATATTGATGGTTTCTATAGAGGCATTATCAAAGAGACCCTGGTTCCAAAATGAAATTTAAAGGGCATATAGTGACCAAGATTATCGTGTTCAACTTTACAATACTATTGTGTTTCGAGACTATGTAATGCGATGAATTTTTATAGTCATGAAGATGCATGTAAATGCTATCGTCTCCTCGACAAGCAGGAATGTCGATAGACTCGTGAATCGATGCAGTTAAATTGTTTAATAGATTTCTAATAATGCCGATAGAACAACCTCTAATTATTTCCGATTATATTTTAAATGTCTAGATTTCCTTTACATCACATTTGCGCGTTTTCTTGCCTCCAATTTTTAAAACCATGCGAATCAAATGCATGTATGCCATCTTTATTGTTTTTCACATTTGGTTAAGTCTTTCTGCGAATTCACTGAACCCTTCGAAAGGTAGAGCAGTGCAAGTTAAAGAGACAGTTCACATACTAGAAAGTAGAACATTTTCATATTTTAGGAAAATGTGAAACGACGTAATCGAAGTTAAGCGTCGTGTAAACAAAGTATTTTATCTCTGCAATACTTACGAATGAATCGAGACTGATGAAAAGGAGTTTGGAATTATAAAAACCATAATGTCTTTTGTTTATTAATGTCTTAGACCCATGAAAAGAAATTCGGAACTTCGAGAAGTTTTAGAAACCAAAGACGAGCCAGTGCATGAAGAGGGTGTTTAGATAAAGAATTGAACGAAAAGAGCATATGGGATACGACTGTGCGCAAAACACCGATGAAAAATCAGTTTCCAACACTGTCGCCAATTTAACTGAACTTAAAAACAAAGATTTGAATCTGTATCGTACTAAATAACAAAGTATACCATCATTTAATCAAGACAGAAGGATCCAAAATTTTGATTTACCGCTTTTCAAATCAATAAGATCGACAAAAGTTGCAAGTTTCTTTTTGTTAAAAGTCACCGGAAGACAGACTTGGAAATGGATGTAGCAGATATTTCATAAACTGAAAATACAAAGAACGGCCAGGACTCTACCACTGCCAGAGAGATCCAATTAAGATTAATCAGTGTGTAGTTCTGAACTGCCATAAAAATCGATACAGGTTTCAGTTTGTTGTGGGTTTTGTGGCAGAGCAGCCAAATTAGGCTGTACTGCACCAGATCTCAGTGTCTAGTTATTCTAGCATAACTAGTAATGAAATATGAACGTGCCGAGACCATAGATATACAGCCACGCAAATCGTAAAAATGTATAGCAAAAGCTTATTTAAAGTTGTATGGCAATTCTCTCCATGGATACAATGAACTCTCGCTACAACGATATATCCCTCTACAGGAATAAAATTTTGTGGACCTTGTGAATTTGCATAGAACATAATGTTAACCTCCCCCAAATATAACGATATTCTGTACAGCAATAATTTCCTGTACAACAATGCTTTTTTTATCCTAACATCATTCTCTTCCTCTAATATTTCAGTTTCCAAATATCCGGATGCGAAAGATACCACCCAGAGAGTTTCCCTTCTCCGAAATGGACACAATAATTGGTCTACTTGAAGGCAACGGGTGCAACTCTGGTAACGACTCATAACCACCACAGAGCACATCAACAAATCGAAAGTTTTGCTGCTTTTGGCGTGTGTGGTTCGAAGATTTCATGGAAGCCCAGTTCAATTTCTAAATTTCAAACTATTCAGAGTTTCAATCGAAAAATTTGATATTCTTTCATTCAATCTGAATTCTCAACTAAGATGGCAACAGAAGGCAACTATCCTTTCATGATAAACCGTATATAAAAAAAATGGAATGAAGCAGGTTGATGCGGCCAAGAAATATGTACTGTCGCAATCTGATTGCAGCTTTCCTCAAGAGGAAACAAATGAAGAGGTTGTGAATTCCAATGAAATCAACCCTCAGAGAAAATTCCAAGTGTATAATGTGCATTTCAGTTCAAAATGATACTTGATGAAGTATTTTTAAAGCTTAGTCCAGCCTTATTTAAATTTTATAAATGTGTGTGTATTATAAACGCTTGTGTATCTATTCATACCGTTTTGGAAGAGTTGTTTCAATATTCGAACAACTATGCCACTTCAAGGACTGCAGTATCTAAATTTTCAAATACTCGGAGCAGAATCTTCTAATTTAAATTCTAAACGAAAGGTACGTCCATCGCCTTGGGCGTGGACTCGCTAAAATCAGAAGTAAATAGTCTGTTTGAATTTCTCCAAGTAGGCGCCTATTGTAGTAAGGAAATTTGCGTCTTCATTCAGTGTTCAGTCTTGACAAATCTGATACCGTTTCGAATAGCATTTATAATTATTGAACGACTATTTTACGGCATAATGCAACATAATGTTATCCATGTCGGGGTTAAATCTGTTTTCGCTTATTTTGCAAAAGACTTGCTTTATTTTCATACATCGCGGCGATGTTTTCCAGTCGTTTACCTCTCTTTATAATTTGGAAATTGCCACTTTGAGAATCGAATTTTGCAAGATGGTGTTTATTCGCCATATTGTGCATGTTGAGATTAGTTTTATTACCTTTTAATCTATCATTTGCTTTTCAGCATTTCTGGGATTCTCTCTTCTCTGGGATGACTGATTCTGTGCACCTGGAATCAACCAAACAACGTTGAAGCTTTGCTTGGGTGGAAGCTAAAGGGTATGTCGCTTTAAAAGTTAATATCCAATACAAAATTGGATTTTTAACTTTTGTTTCTCGTGTCTATCTAAAGTAGACTGTGTCGTAAAATTTGAGTCAACTGGTCGATTTCAACGAGATTTAAATACGTCACTTGGCTATCTTTGTTAACGAATCGTTGATAATAAACGGCCAACACAGTATCATTCAAAAAGAAATTTTTGTAGAACAGACAAATTTGTGTTCGATATAACGGCAGCAGATAAATTTGCCTCATTTCAAGGGTTCAGAGCTTTTGTTTGTTGCGCTTCTAACGATTCATTAAGGCGGGCAACATTGACGAGAGTTGGAGGGAAGATGCAATAAAAAACAATTCGTAATTGTTGAAAAAAAACGGACCTTTGTTTAATGGAGGATAAGCAAATCGATACGAGTTTCTTTGTTAAAAGTCACCGGAAGACAGACTTGGAACTGGATGTAGCAGATATTTCATAAACTGAAAATACAAAGAACGGCCAAGCCTCTACCACTGCCAGAGAGATCTAATTAAGATTAATCTGTGTGTGGTTCTGAACTGCCATAAAAATCGATACAGGTTTTAGTTTGTTGTGGGTTTTGTGGCAGAGCAGCCAAATTAGGCTGTACTGCACCAGATCTCAGTGTCTAGTTATTCTAGCATATTTATTAATGAAATAGTCTAGTCTGAATTCTCAATGAAGACGGCAATTAGAAGGCAACTATCCTTTAATGATAAACTGTACATAAAATTGATGGAATGAAGCAGGTTGATGCGCCAAGAAATGTGTACTGTCGCAATCTACGATTGCAGCTTTCCTCAAGAGGAAACAAATTGAAGAGGCTGTGAATTCCAATGAAATCAACCCTCAGAGCAAATGACTGAAGGTGGCGACAAATAAAACATTGACACTGCCGTGGACTCGATACTCTAAATAAAGTAGAAGCCTTTTAAAGCTGTAAATGTGAAGGAAACGCGTGTCAATATTTCCGAAAGTTGGCGGGAAGTCACAATTTAAAACAATTCGTATATTGTTGGAAAAAAACGGACCTTTGTTTCATGGAGGATAAGCAAACCGAGAATGAGGAGAATTCTAAGAATTGATCCGATCCCAGCTGTGAAATACGATAATCATCTTTGAAATCACACAAAAATCAACATTTAATCCTCTTGTATTGATCCCAGAATGAAACCTACAACGAATTTTATGGAGTCCGCCGTTTAGTACCATAAGTCTAAAAAATTGAGTTGTTGCTTTGAACTACTTATTTTGAATTAAACCGACCGAAAAGTTCAATATCAGAAGTGGCAGTGTTAAAGATACGACAGTGTTCGAACTACAGAATCTTCCTTTTCTATAACCAAGCTTATTTGACTAGTTAACCTTTCAACTAAACATGCTTGCTCTTGGTTCATTTGAAAAGAAGTGTAAAGAATAATTGCATGAAAACCATCGATTATTTATCATTACCATTACTGATTATACAGTTATAGAGCCTTTGGCTTTCTCCGTTTATAAAATTAACACATGGTTATAATTCACCCCAATCAATTCAATTGCTTTTAAAACACTCAAGGAGGAATAGCGAGTTTCGATTGCTTTACCTGCACAGAAATCATTGAGAACAGTTACTTATGTTTAGTTTTTTGAGAACGTTTAAACTAACTTATTACCGCGCCATAGAACATTTAAAGATGGATGACAACATTCAGAAGGTCGGAATATAGATGCAAAAATACATGGCAGCATGAAATACAATTTGTTCCATTTTTAATGCTGTCAATACTAATTAAATAACTGGGACTTTTCATTGAAGTTATAATTTGCCGTAAACTTATGTCTAGAGACTTGCGAACCTTAATAGTTATGATGAGTCTTCGCCTTGTTGAACACTTGCTGTCCAAATGCATGAAGCATCACGAGTACGTCGATGAGATGTTGAATACGTAAGCGGGTTCTTGCTTCCTTAGCGAGTATAATAATGGATTGAGTTACCTCCACTCCGACGACGGGACACCTACGAGAGGGGTTGGGCCGAGCCCGGTGATGGCCATTGGAACTCCTTCAGTTCCCAACTTGAAATTGTGACGACTATCTTCAGTTGATACTAGATGTTTTGACAGGATGGACGTACACACCATCTGGAAACTCATTCTGAAGACGTCGACAGCTAATCCTAGAAATATTTGTACAGCGAGATTACTAGAAGGAAATAGATTACAAAACAGTTTAAACTCGTAAGCAATAGAAATAAAACATGTCCAAATCTAACCTTGAACGATTCTCATCCTGAAACCGACACATTCGCAGAAATACATAGTCGAAGACATTTAGATTGTAAAGTTGCTCGCTTCAAATTTAATTTTTTAAAGTAAGCAAGTTTCACATTTTAATGTAAAAAATTCAATTTTTTATGGGAATGCCAATATAATACTATACAGCAATTTCTCATGTCTGAATAAGCACAAGTTTTAGACTTTGTTTCATAATCAACCTGTTCAATAAGTTTCATTTGAAAATAGACGCATAATTAGCGCACTATAATTCTGTTTCAAAGAATTATAATTTGAATTCAAGTGTTCACATAGAAATTAAACCAATGTCTTCCTCCTTTTAAAGAGTGGAAAGGACGTAAAATAGTTTGATTTGCTGAAAAGGGTGTTCAAATGGACGGCGTTTATTTTCAACATATACGAATGCATACGAGATACAATTCAATTGAATCTAATCAAGTTATTTAAATAAGCTTTCTAAATATTTAGTCGATAGTTTTGAAAGTGCATTAATTTTCAGCCTTTGTACAAGTCGTTTATACAATAACGGTTCCAAGACCATTAAACTCCGGAGTTCTGGAATTACTAGAATTCTTTACAGTTCATAGATTTTAGCATGTAAAGAATCGTACAATTTTAAATCTGATCTAAAACAAAATTTATTGGAACTATTGCGTTTCCTCCAACTCGATGCTTTAATGTTTTGCACTCCGATGTCTCCTAGACTGCTTCTTTTGGATGTTTGAGTTAAAATGCATAGAGTTACAAGTAGTCTCTGGTTAATTTTTCGGAAAACAATTTGCACAATAGTATTTTAATTTTTGAAGCAATAAAATGTGAGCTCTTGTTTTCATCAAATTATGCATACAATTGCTTTTCCGCGTGCAAAGGGCAAGACGAAGTATCAAAGAATTCTCCAATTCTGAAATATTTTATAGCCGTATCATTAAAATTCAAGTAGCCGCGCGTATGCAGGAGATACTCGTGTTGTGCATCATATTACATGCTTGTGTCTTTTATAAATTTAATTGAAACTTGTATTTATATAGTTTTTGTTTAACACGAATAAAGGCCAATAAATACAGATTACATAAAAATATATTTGTGAAAAACTATAAGTTTGTTATACGATGGACGATACTAGTACCTCGAAGATATGCGCGACATTAAATTTCTTGCAAGTTAAAATTGACAATTTTATAAAGACAAATGAAACTTCAGGATTTATCAGCTTCAAATTTTACGTTTTATTTACGATAAGAAATTAATATTCCGAAAGCAAACTATTATTGGATTAGCGTTTTCTGAAAAAAATACAGCACATCTATTCTCTAGGTAAATGAATCGTTAAAAGCGCAACAAACAAAAAGCACTGAACACTTGAAATGAGGCAAATTAGTTGCTGCCGTTATACCGAACAAAGATTTATCTACTCTACAAAAATTTCTTTTTGAATAATGTGTTAACCGTTTATCATCCACGATTCTTCAACAAAAACAGCCAAGTGACATTTAAATCTCGTTGAAATCGACCAGTCGACTCAAATTTTATGACACTCTACTTTAAATAGACACGAGAAACAAATGGCAAAATTTGAATTTTATTTTAACTTTAGATATTAACTTTTAAAGCGACATACCCTTTAGCTTCCTTCCAAGTAATGTTTCAACGTTGTTTGGTTGATTCCAGGTGCACAGAATGAAAAGGGTTCATGGGGAAAAGAAATTCTGAAAAGTAAAAGAAAATGATAAGTTTTATTACATTTTAATCTATCTCAACATACACAATATGGCGAATAAACACCATCTTGCAAAATTCGATTTTCAAAGTGGTAATTTCCAAATTATAAAAAGGACAAGTAGACGACTGGAAATCATCGCGGTGATGTATGAAAATAAAGCAAGTCCTTAGCAAAATAAACGAAAACGGATTTAATCCCGACATGGATAACATGTTGCATTATGCCATAAAATAGTCGTTGAACAATTATAAATGCTCTTCGAAACAGTATCCGATTTGTCAAGACTGAACACTGAATGAAGACTCGAATTTCTTTACTAAAATAGGCGCCTACTTGGAGAAATTCAAACAGACGCAGTTTACTTACGATTTAACCCTTTATCTACTGACGGTACTTTTAAGTACTGCTTGAAATTAGTAATTTTAATTAAAAGTGTTTTCCTCATTCCGAGGGTTATTCTACACACTAAAATTATCTAATGATTAAAAAACAAAATTAAAAAGTTTCTAGTATGTAAATTCAGTAAATAAAGGGTTAAGAGAGTCTACGCTCAAGGCCATGGACGTACCTTTCGTTTAGAATTTAAATTAGAAGATTCTGCTCCGAGTTAGTGAAAATTTAGATACTGCAGTCCTTGAAGAAGCATAGTTATTCGAATATTGAAACAACTCTTCCAAAACGGTATGAATAGATACACAGGCGTTTATAATACACACACATTTATAAAATTTAAGGCTGGACTAAGCTTTAAAAATATTTCGAGTACCATTTTGAACTGAAATGCACATTATACATTTGGTTACTAGACAAAATACAAGTACTTTAACAGCAATTTCCAACGCATTTGCTGTTAAATTTTTCACACTAAACAGATTTCTTTTAATAAGGAAACCAATGCGTCTTAACAGATAAATTTTGCGTTAGGTTCAATAAAATTCGAGCATTTGTTTTGCGCGTGCTATTGTCGTACCTACTAAACATTGAAGTTGGACTTTCTCACAATAGAAGTGGAAAAACGATTCCATTGCCACCAAGTGAATCAATAATATTGTTATTAAATGTTATGAAAACAAAATCACGGCGTAAATATTGCAATGTATAGAAACAAAGTCATTGGCTATGTCTGTATTGATCAATATGTAATATTTCATTACTTTTGTAACTTAACGTAAAGGAATCTTACCTTTGCCTTCCTTGCCGAAAAGGTTTTTTTTAAAATAATTTCATGAAAAATTTGACCAAAATGGAAGGTAAATTAGTAAATTCGAGGCGCCGATAGAAAGAATAGAGATAATTGGAGGCGTTTTTAATATAACAGTTTCAATTTTTGCAGATATTCTCAAATTTTCTTATCAGCTCATGTTAAGACTCTTTATGCACTTATTTCTTATATTTTCATATTTCTTTGGTCTGCAGCATTAGCTCTACGCTGCGTTTTCGCATTTTTAATTTTGACGATTTCCATTTTTAAGTAGCGTATAAAATTGCCTTTAAAATATTCATTTTCTGTATTTTATTCTTTTATATATTTCGCCTATATAATTATAAATTTTGAATTTTTAATAAATTTCTTATAACCAGAAGAGTTAAATTTCTGAAAAATTGAAATGAAAACAAGTTCTGAAAGTGTTTAAATATTTGCATTGTCTTGGAAAAAACAAACTTCAGAACCAAGCACATAAGAATCAGGACAGGTTCAGGCACACAAGGGGTATACTTTGATTTATAATCTACCCTGACAGAAAATCTTGTCTAATTTTGGAATCTTTATGGTGAGTGTCTTTGATAAAGTTTACCATTCAGTTCTTATTCATTTCTTCCTTTTAGTTTTTTTCTTTAAATTGTTTTATGGTTTTTTACTCGTTCAAACTTCTGTTGATCCGCTGTCTTTGCTTTTTTAAAGATGTTATGTTTATTTCCTATAACACTGTTTATTTAAGTATGAGGTAAT
>BGPR01017290.1:18251-32870 GCA_013235015.1 Araneus ventricosus | reverse complement strand
CCCCCCCCCCCCCTCCTAAAAAAACATATTCGGAGAAGTATGTACAAAAATGTGGTTCAATTCGTAGAACATAGCAAAATGCATATTAGGTAAAAATATTCAATAGTTCTTGAGATATCGTGCGCGCAATATAAAAAAAACACATTTTGAGATACAGCGCTTTAAAGATATGGCCATATTCAATGTTTACGTTGAAGTGCTGGCACATTTTCCTTCATAATTATAGGAATTTTTTAAAGCGGATTATATTTTAAATTGTTCAGAAAAGACAGGGAAATAATATGTATTTTTTTTTCATAAAACCGAAAATTTTCGAGGTTTAACAGTCGTATATCCCCTTAATAAATTGAGGTTCAGTTTCTTAAACAGACTGTTTGGATTACTTAGATACCCAAAATATTGTGTTGAGACAAATGTTTTATCCGTAATCATGCGCGCAAGGTGACTGTCTCATTTTTCTCCAAAAAGAATACCCATATTTATTACTCTCTCAAAAAATACATACCAATAGAAAGGTATGAACATCTGTGTACAATAAGAGAAAGAACAGATATTTTACCAGAAAAAAAAAGATGAGTTTGTGAACTGCATTGTTTCAGAGATACAAATGTATCGAATTTGACAGTTTCCTCACATTTTTTCGAGTTTTAAGTGTCGTATGTCCCCTTAAATATCAATTAAAATGTTTCTTTTAAGGTATCCAACTGTGTTCGGAGACAGTTTTTTGAAAAATAAATTATATATATTTTTTAATGTTATTTTTCAACTGCATATATTTTAAAACTATGAAAATATTGTAAAGTTAGGCTTTCAAAATAATATTTTTTTTAAAAAAAACGAGAAATTTGAAGAAAAATGACTAAAATATTTGCCTTCCGCTAACAACCATAGACAAAATCATATTCTAAATATACATAAATCCTTGTAGGAGTACATTTTTATGACAGTTATCTGTGTTACGCTCTAAAATCTTTCTTGTACTTCAAAATAGTTTTGAGATATAGCTGAACATAATTACTAAACTGGCAATTTTTCATAAAAAATGCTTTTCGTTTATATTTAAACACTTAAAAATATTACTTGATTTTAAAATTGATCTTAGTTTTTAGAGGAAAACATCAAGCATATTATAGGAAACAATCTCAGAGAATTTCATATCAATACTTGAATAACGTTTTGAGAAATCATTGTTACGGTCGACAGCTTTCCTCAAAAATATCATTTCTCAGAAAACGCATCTAAAGTTTTCATGCAACTTAAAATAATGCTTACAGTTCGGTAGCAAAACAGCTGTAACTCCATTTGTAATTCACGTAGAGTAAAAAGTGAAACAGTTTTAGAAAGCTTATTAAACAGGCTACAAAATTAAGTCATAAAATTGTTTTGATAATTTCATCAAAAACGACGATTTTAAACCAGTCGGATACCTTAAGTTAACAATAAACATTAGCTTTGCTTCCTTATTATTATTTTGCTTCATTTTTTAATAGAAATGAAAACAAATATTGATTGAAATGTTGGTATTATTCGAAATTTTGTATTCCCGAGGTTACGCTGTAGTCTGAAGATAATGTTAGAGAATTTTTTTGTCACAAGCAGTTGCCTAAATTGGACTGTTTGAACTATAATAGAGTCTCCCTACAACGAAGTCTCCCTACAGCGAATTTCCCCCTATAACGAAATTTTTAATCGGAATGTTAAATAACATTCAAAATATTCTCCATATAACGAAGTGGTTGTCTCCCTATAACGAATTTTTTCAGACCTTTATCTTTTCGATTTTTGTCATTTTTGAAGAAAGTTGCTAATTTCTGTGCACACAAATCTCTCACACGTGCCTGTTTCTGGATCCACTCGCATTGTTCATTCCAGCGGTAACACACACCAATAGAATGCTATGTGAAGGGTAAAGCAGGTGTGGGGACCTGGGTTTCTACAGAGGGAGCAACATTTCTACGGGTCAAGATTCCAAGGATCGGGGTGGAGTAGGGGTGGAAACAGCAAATGGATGTGACAATACGCATTTTATGTTTATCCGTACTAGTACATATTATTCTCTAAATTGGTGAATTGTCTTCACTTTTGAGCAATTATACAATAAAAATTAGTATAATTTTAACAAATTTATAATAAATCTTACTTCATTTTTAGTTTAAAATCATAATTAAATATTTCTGAACTTATAGCACAAACTAAAAGTTTTGTAACATTTAATTAAATAATTGCAAAAATCTCTAATCTCCGTATAACGAAATTTTCTCTATAGCGAATTTTTCAACTGGAACCAAGCTATTTCGTTATAGGGAGATTTCACTGCATTATCTTGACCTTGAGGAATAGCAGAGGAAGCAAATTAACCAGTAGCAATCCTCATAAATTGGAATTGGAACAAGACATACCAAAGAAACAAACAAACAAAAAACCACCTATGAATGGACACTAAATCCATCTAATGTTGTTTCAAAAAGAACAAAAACTAAGATTACGTATTTTTACAACATTTCTGAAGGAACAAAGGGAGAGGAAAAAATGAATACCGAGCATGAAATGTCTTATTTGAGTTCATGCATTGCGTGCTGGTGTGAATTTAGAGAATCAAAAGCATAATTTTCTTTAATTGTGCTTAAAGAAATTGGTAATCCAATCCTGGCAACCAATTCTCTTAATTAACACAAATTTTTCCTAGTGTAAAGTGTGTTTCATAAATTGACTTGAAAATAATGAAAAACCAGCGGGAGTGGTCTCTCTTAAACTTTCTCGTATACTCCAAACACATGTAGAGAAAAAATAAGCTAAAAGGCAGTAAAACGAACAAGAACCCCTAACGCAGTGGAGGGAAAAAATAAGAGATAACCCCGATTTCAGAAGGTCGTCCAACACGGAAGTGGAATTAGAAGCCGGCGTGATTACCAATAGGACTGGGTGTAAGATAAAGAAAACGAAATTTGCAATTTGGACGCCTTTTTCCAACCGATTGACACAAAAATTGGGTACTTACGTATTAACGCCACCGAGGCTACAGATTTGGCGGTTTTTAAGTACCGCCAAATTTGGCGGTTTTTGTACTTACGTATTAACGCCAAATTGGCGGTTTTTGTACTTACGTATTAACGCAAATTTGGCGGTTTTTAAGTGCCGTCAACGTCACCGCAGCTACAGATTTGGCGGTTTTTAAGTGCCACCAATTTGGCGGTTTTTGTAAACAAGATTGCTCTTTATTGGCGCATTACCGCCAATCTGAGCCCCGGTGGCGTTAATGCGTAAGTACCAAAAATTGGACACAAATCTACGATTAAGGTAAGAAAGCCACATACCAAATTTCATTTATCAAAGTAATTTTTTAAAGAAGTTATTGCGTTCAAAATTATGCGATTATACAGACAGTCAACCCTTTGACGGATTTGGTGCAAAATTTTATACAAACCTATATTCCTGACCATAAAATTGTGTATCAAATTTTATCGACCTATCTATTTAAGTTTGTGAGTTATCGCGTTCACATTAACACGGATAAACAGACAGACAGACTTCCCATGGACAGATTTTGTTCAAAATTTGATAGAAACCTACAAATTATGTGTAAAGACCACATACCAAATTTCATCCCCGTAGCTTTAATAGTATTTAAGTTATCGTGTTCACAGACACCCAGACAAACATAATTCCAAAATTGCGTTTTTGGACTCAGGGAGGTCTAAAACGTGGAGATTCGTCAAAATCTCGAGTTCTTATTTTTTGATGATTACAATACTTTCTCTTTGTATATTTTGTATACGAGAAAGTAAACCAGAGGGAGTGATCACCGCTAAACTTTCTCTATACTTCCCCAAAAAGGTGCTGTTCCCCCTCCCCCAGCTGGGATAAAATAATTCGAGCCTACTGTAACCCAGAATCCAATGACTATCAGAAGGTTTTCACTGTAGATTATAGTGATTGTAAAATATTTAAGAATAAAACTCAAAGAGATGCGTACCGATTAAAACGCATCTATCACACACTGCTAAGCTCCACACTTGCCGGCTGAAGGACAAAGTGACGTAATCCTTCCGCGTGCACAGAGATTGCTGCTAGAACGCATGGAGAATCGGATTATAAAAATTAATTATGCAATTTGAACGCCTTTTTTTTAACTGATTGACACAAAAATTGGACACAAATCTACCATTAAGGTAAGAAGGCCACATACCAAATTTCATTTATCGAAGTAATTTTGTTAAGAAGTTATTGCGATTAAAAATATGCGATTATAAAGACCGAGAGATAATCAACCCTTCGACGGATTTGGTTCAAAATTTGATACGGACCTACATTCATGGTGATAAAACTGTGCACCAAATTTTATCCATCTAGGTATTCAAGATTTTGAAATATAGTGTTCACATGAACGCGGACAGACAGACTTCCCGTAGACGGATTTTGTCCAACATTTGCTACAAACCTTCAAATTATGTGTTAAGATCATATACGAAATTTCATCCCCGTAGTTCTAACAGTTGTCGAGTTATCGTGTTCACAGACAGACACAATTACAAAATTGTGTTTTTCGGACTCGGGGAGGTCTAAAACGTGGTCAAAATCTCGAGTTCGAATTTTTTGACGATTACAATACTTTCTCTTCGTATACGAGAAACCAAAAACTGTAGAGAGAATCTAATACTTTTTATCATTATTCAAATTTCTTCTCTATCGCGTGAATTAACCAGCGGGAGTGTTCTCCCCTAAACTTTCTCGTCTACTTCCCCAAAAAGGTGCCGTTTCCCCTTCCCCCGCTCGGCTAAAAAAATTCGAACCTATTGTTACCCAGAATCCACTGATTACCAGAAGGTTTTTCATTATAGTGATTGAAAAATATCTATGTAAAGAATTTCAAAGAAATGCGTAACGATTTTCCTCTCTTACTGGCTCAAGGACAAACTGACGTAATTCGCTCCCTAGATTTCGCGTTCACAGAAGATTGCTTCCCCTACGCATGCGTGTGGAGATAACGGATTCTCTTCAAAAGTAAATTATACAGACATGCAGACAGTCAACCCTTTGACGGATTTGCCCCAAAATTTTATACGGACTTACATTCATGACGATAAAACTGTGTACCAAATTTTATCCATCTAGCTATTCAAGTTTTTGAGTTATAGTGTTCGCATGACCTCGGACAGACAGACTTCCCGAGGACGGATTTTGTCCAAAATTTGACAGAAACCTACAAATCATGTTTAAAGACCACATACCAAATTTCATCCCCGTAGCTCTCATAGTTTTTGAGTTACCGTGTTCACAGACACACATAATTCCAAAATTGTGTTTTTCGGACTCAGGGAGGTCTAAAACGAGGAGATTCGTCAAAATCTCGAGTTCGAATTTTTTTACGATTACAATACTTTCTCTTTGTATACTTCGTATACGAGAAAGTAAAAATTGGGCAGGTGGTGCAATTTCGGCACCCTTTCCATATACTACACTTCTCACATTTTCTTATGAAACGATCCAACTCTTGCAAGCTGAACCGGAAAAAAACCCTAAAATCGTCTGGGTCTGTGGGACAAGAACGTCTGCCAGTTTCTATGCCTCATTGCCTTTCCCATAGTTCTTGTTATTTCACTGGGAATAAATCAAGGTGATGCCACGAAGAATGATTAGCTTGGAGTCTCACGATCCTTTTGTTTTTTGCACCACTTCAACTACTTCATTCGTTGGGTGGTTGACCGTGTTTTACTAGCTATTGGATCCGGTTTCCTGCTTATTCAACAGGTGCACTTAATAATTTCGATTATCGTGAAGTAGCTGGTGCTCCCATTGTTCGTTTGCTTCTTGGGCGCAAGTCCGGGGGCTGCAAAAGTTAAAGAAAGGAATGAAAAAATAACAATCGTTGGTTACCGCTGTTATCGATCTACTAACCTGAATCAAACCCACAGCATTACTTTGCGTATTTAGATATTTTTTTCCTTACTTTAATTATAAATGTGGAAAATGATCTTCCTATCTCGGCCGAATGCAACCAAATTTGTGGAAATGGTTGCAAAGGGAATAATCCCGGCTGTAGCAACTAAAACCAGCGGGAGTGCTCTGCCCTAAACTTTCTCGTATACTTCCCCAAAAAGGTGCAGTTTCCCCTTCCCCCCACGTGGCCAAAAAAATTCCAACCTACTGTTACCCAGAATCCAATAACTATCAGAAGGTTTTTCATTATAGTGATTGAAAAATATTTAGGTAAAGAATCAAATTCAAAGAGATGCGTACCGATTTTCCGCTCTTACCGGCTCAAGGACAAACTGACGTAATTCGCTCCATAGCTTTCGCGTGCACAGAAGATTGCTTCCATTACGCATGCGCGTGGAGATTACTTTTGAAAAGAATCCGTTAATTATACAGACCGACAGACAGTCAACCCTTCGACGGATTTGGCCGAAAATTTTATACGGACCTACAGTCATGATGATAAAACTGTGTGCAAAATTTTATCCATCTAGCTATTCAAGTTTTTGAGTTATAGCGTTCGCATGACCGCGGACAGACAGATAGGCAGGCAGACTTCCCGTAGACGGATTTTGTCCAAAATTTGAAAGAAACTTACAAATTATGTGTAAAGATCACATACCAAATTTCATCCCTGTATCTCTAATAGTTTTCGAGTTATCGTGTTCACAGACACACAGACATAATTCCAAAATTGTATTTTTCGGACTCAGGGAAGTCTAAAACGTGGAGATGTGTCAAAATCTCGAGTTCGAATTTTTTGACGACTACAATACTTTCTCTTTGTATATTTTGTATACGAGAAAGTAAACCAGCGGGAGTTTTATCCCCTAAACTTTCTCGTATACTTTCTAAGTGGAGATTCGTAGTGGAGATACTTTCTCTTTGTATACTTCGTATACGAGAAAGTAAAACAAAAAAACAAACAAACCTGAAATCAAATATCTGTTGCCACGTTTCAAAAAAATATTACTTTGAAGCAGGCGCGATAAAATAGGCAATGCAATGAATACTAAAGCGAAAATTCTGCTTTGGAATTGAATTCCCAAGAAAACAATTTATACTACCACAACCGTAACAATTGCAAAAGCGCGTAAATAAAAGATTTGCTGAAATAATGAGATCGGTTTGATTTACAACAATAAAAAAATTGTTAACAATTGATGGTTGAAAACATTATTTATTGTTGTAAATAAAATTTACAACAATAACAGATTGCTACCAATACGCATGCGCATGAGAATCGGATTAAAAGAAATTGAATATGCAATTTGAACGCCTCTTTTTGACGGATTTGGCCCAAACTTTTATACGGACCTACATTCATAACGATAAAACTGTGTACCAAATTTTATCCATTTAGCTATTCAAGTTTTTGAGTTATAGCGTTCACATGACCGCGGACATACAAATAGACAGACTTCCCGTCCACGGATTTTGTCCAAAATTTGACAGATACCTACAAATTATGTTTAAAGACCACATACCAAATTTCATCCCCGTAGCTCTAATATTTTTCGAATTATCGTGTTCACAGACAGACACACACACAGACAGACATACAGACATAATTCCAAAATTGTGTTTTTCGGATTCAGGGAGGTCTAAAACGTGGAGATTCGTCAAAATCTCGAGTTCGAATTTTTTGACGATTACAATACTTTCTCTTTGTATACTTCGTATACGAGAAATTTTATCCCTACCTATACTATCTATGCAATAAAGTTTATATGTTTTAATACGTTAATATATATTATAAGTATTTATATGTATTATATGTATTATATGGTTATATGTATTATATATATTATATATAATATATATATATATATATATATAATATATAATAAAAATAATATATATATATATATATAATATAATAATATATATATAATATATATATTATATATAAGGTTATATGTATTATAAGTTAATATGTAATAATAATGATATGTACAAATGCAATAAAGTTTATATGTATTAATGAATTGTAAAATTTGGTATGTGGTCTTTAAACATAATTTGTAGGTTTCTATCAAATTTTGGACAAGTCGACGGGAAGTCTGTCTGTCTGTATGTCCGAAGTCATGCGAACACTATAACTCAAAAACTTGAATAGCTAGATGGATAAAATTTGGGACACAGTTTTATCGTCATGAATGTAGTTCCGTATTGTGGGCCAAATCCGTCAAAGGGTTGACTGCCTGTCGGCCTGTATAATTTACCATTGAAACCAATCCGTTATGTGCAAGCGCATGCGTACGGAAGCAATCGTCTGTGCTCCCGAAAGGAGCGAATTACGTCAGTTTGTCCTTGAGACGGCAAGAGTGGCAATACTTTCTCTTTGTATACTTCGTATACGAGAAAGTAAAAAATAACAATCATTGTTTACCACTGTTATCGATCTACTAACCTTGATCAAATCCATAGCATTACTTTGCATATTTAGATATTTTTTCCTTACTTTAATTATAAATGTGGAAAATGATCTTCCTATCTCGGTCGAAGGCAACACAAGTTGTGGAAATGGTTGCAAAGGGAATAATCCCGGCTGTAGCAACTAAAACCAGCGGGAGTGGCCTCCCCGAAACTTTCTCGCATACGACCAGTAATGTGGGGTGGGTAAACACCCAGTGGGTAGATAAATATTCTTGTCCTGTTTCAGAGCTACAATGGCGTGTGGTCTCTGAGGAAGAATCGCCATTTTGGTTCTTTTCCATTTTTCTTCCATTTTGCTTTCATTCTAATCGTATTTTTCGTTCTAATTTGCTTTTTTGTGTTTTATATTAAGGTTTTATTAATGTTTATTTTTTTATAATTTTTAACTTAATTTTTGAAGTTCTAATTTTGTTTTCGTGTATTCTATCAGAAGCAGCTGCGTATGCCCCTTTCTGTACAATGCAAAAGAATTTCAATTAATTTTTAATTCAATTTCTTTTAATATTTAATTTAATTTTCGTTAAATTTTATCAATTATTACTGTTAAATATTCTTCGGGTATATACCCAAGGCCTGGTTATTTTTAGAAAAAAAATTATGAATGGTGATTTACAATGAAACATATAAGATTCATGAGTTCCCAAACACTTAATATTTTGCAAAAAGAAAATTGTGTATGTTCTCAATTTTCACTCGCGCTGAGGTACCATAACTTTACTTAACGATTTTGAGTACGAAATCTTAATAGAGATATCACTCATAATTTCGTTTTAGGTGGGTGTCATAATTTCCGAAGCGCGTGTTTGCGGCTCGCTACAATTTCCTTCGTAGACCGTCAGGTCAAACGCCAGCCATACTAACTTAAGTAAAATAAGCGAAACGCTCGCCAGCACACAGTCGCAATGTGCATTTTGAACCAAATATGAAATTTGAACACCTGTTTGACGAATTTGGCCCAAACTTTTATACGGACCTACATTCATGACGATAAAACTGTGTACCAAATTTTATCCATCTAGCAATTCAAATTTTGAGTTATAGTGTTCGCATGACTGCGGACAGACAGACAGGCAGACTTCCCGTCGACGGATTTTGTCCAACATTTGATAGAAACCTACAAATTATGTGTAAAGATCAGATACTAAATTTCATCCGCGAATAGTTTTTGAGTATCGTGTTCACAGACAGACATAATTCCAAAATTGTGTTTTTCGGACTCAGGGAGGTCTAAAACGTGGAGATTCGTCAAAATCTCGAGTTCGAATTTCTTGACGATTACAATACTTTCTCTTTGTATACTTCCTACACGAGAAAGTAAATATGTGGGGTCTGGGTTCGGTAAAAATAAATTTCAAGAACATAACCCAAAACCAGTCCACATAGGAAAGGAAAATTATCTACCTGTGAACCTAGGGGAGGACACAAGAAGACAATTGAATAAAACTCAGTTTAGGACTAATTAAGTTTATTAAATAAAAACCTATAAGCGAAAGATATTTACACAGATGAGATATTTACATATTTGACAAAAGAGAGATTTAGGGTTTAGACATTATTAGTTACTCAGTTAAATATCATCTTAAATTACGTTTAAAAGATCAGCCATCGCCGTCGTGCTATCAGGGAAGAAACCCCCGTAGCTCGTTACTCTCACCAATCTACCTCATGTTAGTTCTTCTTAATTTCAATAAGCCATCTCCCCGGATTAAGATGTTACACTCGGTTTCAACGAAGAACTGCGCCCACGCATCATGTGATTAGCACGGAGAGAGCGTGTGATTATATCTTTCCGCTGGCACAACAATTATTCAAATGAGCTTGTTCGGAAAGTGAAAAAATATTATTGAAAGGATTAAAACTAGAACTCAAGTGATTAAATTTTAAGAGAAAGTTACGCAGGGAAAAACGCAATTCCTACATAAATGTCTGTTCGTTTCTACCCTTTGAGGACAGGTGTCTTTTTAGAGCACTCAAATCAGGTATTTATTTATTTAAAGAAAAGCACACTACAGAGAAAACTCCATTTACAGAGTGCTGACAAACACACAAAGAACAGAAGTCATAATGAATAAATACAAAATTAAAAAATATGCCTTAGAAAGCAAAAAGTAGAACACAGAGAATACATAAAATCATAAAACTTATGCAAACGTATATATAATTAAAAACGAAAACACATAATCACAAAACTTTAAGACACACTATGACACCAAAAGCCGTATTTTTTAAAAAAAATTAAAGTTCATTTCCAAAAGGCAAGGGTCAAAAAGTCAAAACATGCAAACTCCGAGTCTAATAAAATAATAATTGGCGCACCTTATGCGCCATCCCGCTTTTTCTAACTCTACGCTTACTTATTCATGCAAAACTTTATTATTTTATGGTTTAATAAGATTAGAGGTTGAATGTATGGATGATACGCACATTTGTTTTTGGGTTGAAGAACAATCCAGTTTATTCTTCGTAAAGTGGATTGTTCTCCATGCCAGTCTCACAATCATTTCCTTGGTCGCTGTACCCACTCACTTTTTCAACGAGATATAATGAATCAGATTCATCCTCAGCAGGTATTTTCTTGCTTATTTCTCCCAAAACATCCGAATATTGCTCTGTAGGGATAATTTCCCACCGTTTCGTGATAGCCAAGGTGATTTATGGAGAACGTGGGGTCTATTCTGGTACCCCCAGTTGGGTTGGGTTCCGCACGTTAACAACGGAATCCAACCCAACTCCCAACCCAACCGGGGGTACCAGAATAGACCCTCGTTTCATGCACTTTCAAGCGCGATCAAGCCAAACTGATTCATTTCCAGTGGAACTATCGGAGCAAGTAGGAGGAATGTTAATGGCCGAGTTTTCTGTTTTGTTTATTTATATCAGAATGCCTTAACTACGTAATTCCGGTGTGATGCTAAGTCAATGGAATCTTCGAAACGGAAGTCCAAAAGTAATGCAAATAAAGTCAAGGTTTTTAATGTGAGTAGACAAAACAGAAAACTCTTGTTAGAGTGGTGGCGAGCTCTCCACCTTCGATAGTTTTTATTCAGCTTATGGTGCTTATCCAGTGGCGCACTCTATACGCCGTACCTGTTCCGCAAGGGTTAAACACTTTTATTTAGCTTGATTTGTTTCGTGTCTGTAAAGATGGACTTTTAGAGTCGATTTTTCGCCCACTTCCTGATTTCTGAAAGCTTGCTTATTTGTATATTTCACTATTGAGATATTGCACTATTTTAATATTTTCAGAATTTTTCATTTAAATTACGTTAAAATTAATTTTTATTTGACTTCTTTTGCTGAAAGAATTGAAGTCCAAAAAGGTAATTTCTAAATAGATAAAATCGATAGCGCAGCCATTTATTGGTAAGAATAAAAAATATATTCGAAAAGAGAAAATTGCGAAGAATTTAATGATGTCCGTTTGATATCAGAGGCAGGTTTAGATGCCGAACAAACCAGCGGGAGTGTTCTCCCCTAAACTTTCTCGTATACTCCTAACACATGTGGAAAAAAAATACGCTAAAAGGCAGTAAAACGAACAAGCGTCCCTAACTCAATGGAGAAAAAAAGCTTGGGAATCGGAAGCTTGGAGGCGAAAGGCGTGGGTAGAAGTGGAAAGGATTAGCGCAAGTGAATCGCACAATTACGCAATAACGGCCTCGCGTCATTGTGTGATGAGAAAAGACAAATAGGCAATTTGAGCAACTTTTTTCCGACCGATTGAAACGAAAATCGGGCACACATCTATAATTAATGTTAGCAGACCTCATACCAATTTTTAGTTATCAACGCCATAAGGTTTACGAGTTATAATGTTTAGAGGTATGCGATTATACAGACCGACAAACAGTCAACCCTTTGACGAATTTGGCTTAAAATTTGATACGGATCTACATCCCTGATGATAGAACTGTGTACCAAATTTTATCCATTTAGCTATTCAAGTTTTGCGTTATAGTGTTTACATGAACGCGGACAGACAGACAGACTTCCCGTCGACGGATTTTGTCCAACATTTGATAGAAACCTACAAATTATGTGTAAAGATCAGATACTAAATTTCATCCGCGAATAGTTTTTGAGTTATCGTGTTCACAGACAGACATAATTCCAAAATTGTGTTTTTCGGACTCAGGAAAGTCTAAAACGTGGAGATTCGTCAAAATCTCGAATTCGAATTTTGTGTCGATTACAATACTTTCTCTTTGTATACTTCGTATACGAGAAAGTAAAAATGATGATTCCCAAATGGCATCACTGGACTGAAAAAGTTAATCGAAGTTTCACTGTACAATAAATTATTTTGCTGCGCGAAAATTTATTTCAAGGCCCCGCAAGTCGACTTTGAACCAGTCCTCGCTTTTCATCAGGCCGGCTGTGTTAATTGGACCCGATTAAACCGCTAAATTTTGGCAAACTAGTTATTTCCCGAGAAGGGTGTCACGCCGCGACTAAATTGCTTTCGCCCGGCTTTTTGCTCCACACGGGAGCGCTTTTTCCTGCTTCCAATTAGCGGATTCCTCTGGCGAGGATGAGAACATCCTGCATTGCCACCGACCCAGACTCCGGCCGCCCCGTGCCGGAGACTGCCGTCGCTCTCCGGCCGGCGCCCCACGCCAGAGATGCTGACGACGCACAACAAACGAGATGGAATTCATATTTTTAGAGAGCATTTACTAACTGAAATGGAAAAACCAATTTGTGTTAGTAGTTCCACTAATGAAATGTCACGCAGCTGTTTTTGAAGAAGGAAAAAGTACATCCTTCTGCCACTGCTATGAAGTCACGTACGTGTGACGTGTAGGGGATAGAACCTTATGTTGCTACGGTTAGAGAAACAATTTATCACATGATTAGAAAGTGGCACAGATGGTATTATTACATTAACTAGAACATCACCCGCCATGGTATGACAGGTTCAAATTGCCTCTTCATTCGAGAGATTTCCCGTCAAATTTGACGTGTTTAAATAGATGTATATGCGAGAGAAATGTTTAACATTGATTGAAAACAAATAAAATAAACATATGTTTTATGACAGGGCATATTTTTTTTATTTATATATTTCTTTATTCAAAAAACCTCTTTGTGAACAACATTCCGTGTGAAGTATTTTTCGTTGTTTAACAATTTTATTATAATTCAATAACCATGAAATTCTCAGTTTGTCAAACGTAAGTTAAAATTTCAAAGGAATTATTTTTCGAAATTCTAATCAAAAGAAAGTACTTCTCTGCTTGTCAAACGTTGCCAAAAAATATTATCAATTTATATCATCACGATTGCAATAAATAATGAGACGCATCGTGGCGTCCAAACTATATCACGCGCATGATATACCACTGACGTAATATGCTACTTTCTATTAAAAAACGGAAATTAATTTGAAATATATGATTAATATAATTTAAAATTTCTCGGGAACTATTGATCATAGCGAGATAAATTTTATATCAATCGATAGAAAATTTTATTTCACTATTTTAGACCTATTAAATTTGAAATTAGAACGACAAGTACTCTTTTAAATTTAAAATGACTGAAATTTAGGTTCTCTAACAATGAAATCATGCTGTTTAACATCTCGCAGTGCTATGGCGCGAATTTTAGTGTTGGTGACGTCAGAGTGTTGCCGAGCGACAGATCTGGGATATTACATTAGTAATTATAATACCACCGATACATATCGACATTAATTATTCGAATTTCAAAATGCAACAATACCACCGATACATATCGACATTAATTATTCGAATTTCAAAATGCAACAAAAATCATTGAAGTGGAAACGCAATTCAATTATATGCAGAAAGTTGGATGTCAGATTGTAAAAAGCTGAGAATCGACGTCGATTCTTAAATTGAATCTCAGGAACAAATGAAAAAAAAAAAATCTGTACGAGGTAGAGAAAAATAGGGATACTTGATCCTACTTTTACTTTTTCTTTTATTTCACGAATATTTGAATTTTTATCATCATAAAAAGATTTGTTTTTATTTTTAAGAAGAATAAATTTACTTAAGCTAAACTGATATCTCACTTAATCATAAAATAAACATATTTCATGAAATCGACTAGGATCAAGTATCCCTAACCTTTGGGATACTTGACCCTATGGGTATGGATACTTGATCCTAAGAGTAGGGATACTTGAACCTATGGGTAGGGATACTTGACCTTATGGGTAGAGAAACTTGACCCTACATT
>BGPR01017290.1:2490-18241 GCA_013235015.1 Araneus ventricosus | reverse complement strand
CTAGTTATTAAATTAAATTAGTTCAAAATTTAATAAAGAATTAAAATATTGATTAAATTAAATATTAAAAATTACAGCAATGAAACTGGCAACCTATCAGCGTCGTTAGCGTGTTAAAGAAATGCTGGTTTTGGAAAATTAGAAAGAAAAAAAGAATAGCATAAATATGAAAAAAGGATCGAGAAAATGTTGTACAAAACTAAAAACAGAGAATCTTAATAGACTTACTAGGTTCTTCTAATATTTGAAGAAAATTAAAAGCAAAAGAATAAAAATATATTTTAAGAGAGAATTCAAATCAAGAAAGAAAGACAAACTCAATAGAAATGGCGAAACGTTAAATAAAACCTAACGATGACAAATAGTTCGAGCAAAAGATTTTTATTCAAATAATAAATAAATAAATAAAAAACTTTTATTCAGGCGAGGAAAAAATAGATTGATTAGATTTCAATTCTTTTTAAAATTTTCACTAAAATAATTAGTTGCGTTATCTGAAATTATCGCGCGTTATCTGGCGTTATTGCGTTATCTGGAATTATTAAAAATAAATTTTATTCAGTAAATAATTACTAGCAAACAATTTTTAAGTAATTATTCTCTATATTTGAGTTGCCATTTTGCCAACAAACTCCACGCACCAGAAAACTGATCCCAACCACAAAATGTGATTCGATCGTCTACGACATCAGAGCAGCAATAGCTTTTGATAGGGTCAAGTATCCCTAACTTGACTTTTTCTAAATAATCTAAAAATTAAACCACTTAGAATTAAGATTCTGCATTACATAGTATATCAAATTAAAGCTGGAAGAATATAAATAAATATATATTATAATTCGTAGAACATTTTAATTCAGAAATTACAGAATTAATACAGAAATATTTTAATTCGTCATATTTTCAATAGTAAACTTCCTATCCACTGAGCTGGACGTATGCGTAGAACTCAGAAATATTTTAATTCATCATATATTCAATAGTAAACTTCCTATCCACTGAGGAATGTAAAAGTGAAAATTTACTTTTGTACCACCAAAATATATTTACTTACACACCATTACCATGGCTTTTCGGTTTGTAATGAAAAAGATTGATTTTAGTCTAAAATCGAGCTTAATTAAAAATTTAATAACTTATTAAATTTTAGACTCGAACCTAAAATCGAGCCTATCTTACGATCCGGTTTTTTTTTACCCGGTTATTAGATTTTAAAAAAATAACCAGGACAAAAAATAATCGAAAAAAAAAAACGGGTAACAAAAACAAAAAAAAAATCGGTTTTCGGTTAAAACCGGTAGGTTTTTCCCATCCGTACTTGGAGGTCTAAAATGTGGATTTAGCGGATTTATGTGATTTCCCCTTTTTTTTCCTGGAGAGGATATGTAAAACTGTATAATTAAGCTAATCATTTTTTATAAGAGTTTTAGAGAAATATAGATGTTTATTCTTTTACCCTGAAAATTCACTTATCAAGATAAAGAATTTTAAACGTCCAAAATCTATCCGTGCGTATCCATCTGAATAGTATTTCCCCCAGTAATTAAAACAGCTCAATAATCTGAACGATGCCACCAAATATATTTTTAGTTACAAAAGATGAGCGATTTTTTTATTCGTTAATTTATGCGTGATATAGCACTATAGAATTCCAACACCAATTTATCGAGGATTGTAATATCAGTGTTCTAATTTATATTGAAGGAGTGATTATAATACCAATCTTCTCTCGGGGGTGTCACAAAAAGAATCTATTACCATTGGGCTGGCCTAAAAATGGAAGAGAATATCAATCTTCTGATCGACCTCAAACAAATTATGAACTTTTATCTTGTTTCTTGGTAATTGTTAGGCGCAGGAAGCGAGTTTACCATATCACTTGTTAGTCTCGTAGAAACTATAATCCTTGTAGTAGAGACAGGCAGCTTGAGTAACACTAGTTATGAAGAGCTGCTGGATAATAAGCTAAAAGCGTCCTCGCTTTTGCAGTGGAATTTCTATGAGATAGAGCATTTCTTATTGTTTCAGAAATGCCGAATCATACAAGTTAAAGTAGACATTTATTTGGACGACCACATTTAAGAATATATTTACAGATCACCACATTTCTTTTTAACAGGGTTGATACTTGTCCTACATCTTATAGGTACAGTACCAGCAACAGCTTACATGGCACTGAAGTCTCTCCGAGGAGAGAATGCTTAGAGGACCTACAGACCGTACGGTTAAATGGCATAGTAGAGACAAGCATATATACTCCGTTAATAATCAGTAGATCTACATATCAGCTGCGGGAATCGAATAGACAACGTCATACGATTCCGATTAAATAGCTGCTAGTATGGATGTCAAGTGAAGTGACTAGCTCAATGAAATGACGTAGAAATCTTAAAGAAAGAATGCTTCGAATCTTAGAGTAAAGGTAAGAGAGACACGTTAGAAAAGATGCATGCTTCGTAGCTTAAAATGCAGAATTTCCTAACAGTAATGGTAAAGCACCGATTTGGATAATAATTAGCAGAGTTAAGATTCAATTTAATTAAAACAGTTCTCAAAAACGCGCTTTTATTGGCGTAGTTAAAAGTAAAAATGTTTTTATTTTAATCATTTTCTACCTTTTTATTGTAAATTTATAATTCATCATTATAAATATTATGGAGGCAGTTTTGTTCTCAAATTCCCTACCAGAGGACGCCACTCACATAGTATCGAAATTTAATTAAATTAATAGATTTATTAGCAATTAAGTTCTGAAAATGTGTTATAAACACTGTATTTGTCTCCGAGAGCACACGAGTGTAAAATGTTTCAAAAACGCTGACAAATCTTCTAAAAGCTAGAGAAAAATCTGCTACAAAATTCCAACTTGACAAACACGAAACAAGTCCAATGAAACTGTACGAAAACAAACAATCTAGGTCAGGCATAGCAAACACGGCCAAATAAACAGAGTTCAAGTTTATGAGGGTTGTCAAGCGATGAATAAAGCTTTCATTGCTTTGCAGAAAATGTTTCGAGTCGGGGTGCACGCGCGTTATTGCGAAGACTGGCCATCGACACCTTCCCAAACATCCGGCCTCTGCGGAAATGCGATGATTTTTCCGATTTATGTTGCAAACGAGAGAGTGTGGGAAAAAGCGAGAGTTGACCTCCTTCCGCTGACGGGTTTATCGCCGCTCGCGGCTACGAGACGCGAGGACGCCGCGCGCCCTTCCGTCCGTCCGCGGAGCTCCCAGAGGGGAGTCTTCACTTTTTACAGGGCAAAAATGGGTATTTTGTGGTATTTTATAGCTATTTTGTGGTTTTGTAAATGGGTACTCCAATGGGACACCGCGCATTAGGGGCCCTTCCGTCCGTCCGCGCAGCTCCCAGAGGGGAAGTCTTCACTTTTTAAGGAGCAAAAATGGGTATTTTGTGGTATTTTATGGGTATTTTGTAGTTTTGTAAATGGGTACTCCAATTGGACACCGCGCATTAGGAGCCCTTATGCCAGAATGCTATATACTCTGCGCCCAGTTCAGTGGCGTTGCTAGCGTGGGGAGCCAAGCTGGGTCCTGGGCAGGGATGGCGAGAGTTGATCTTGCAAAAACAACCGGTTTTTTCACCTCCGGTTTAACCGGGCGGTTAAAACCGCTCAAAATAGCCGGTTTTCGGTTTTTTTTTAAAGAAACAACTTTTGTAGACGAAATTTTTTATTAATAATAGTATACAACGAATAAGTATTAATACAATAAGAAATATCAATAAATAAGTAATTAATGTGATAAGTAATGATTATAAATAAGTAATTATTGTGATAAGTAATGATTATAAATAAGTAATTAATAGTACAATAAGTAATAATAATAAATGAGTAATTAATACAATAAATAAGTATTGTAGACAAAATTTTAAGAATTTTTTAAAGTATTGTAGACAAATAAAAAAAGAAATTACAGAGTACAGACATAAATAATCGTATTTTGTGTTGTTTGCGTGTATATGTTTATTAATAAAAAATAATTATGTCTAAATAATTATGTCCCCGGTCCTATTAATCATATTTATTAAAATATTTTTGACACACTAAAATTTTACACAAAATGTTCCACTCTTCTGCGACCAAAACGAATCGAGTCATGGAAACGTGACTATGACTATTTTAGACCATTTCAATGTCCGCCTCGAGGAAGCGGTTGCCGTTGATTGCCCTAAGATGATGAAATTCAAAATTTCATACCTCTAACCTAAAATCGAGCCTATCCTCTGATAGGTGATTTTGCTGGGTTTTTTTATCCTGTTATTGGACTTAAAATAAATAACCGGTACATAAAAATACCTGAAGAAACCGGTGAACCGAAACAAAAAACAAAACAAAACAAAAAAAAAAACCGGTTGTCGATGTAAACCGGTAGGTTTTTCTCATCCCTAGTCCTGGGACAAGGTACGAATTCTGACTGTGGTGACTAATCGGCAAGAAGAGATATTTTCCCGTTTCCCGATCATGTCACGTACTGTTAAGAAAATCTGACTTCTAGCCAACTACTGTAATTTCGACTAATATAATGGGAATATGTGAGTTTTAAATTCAGAAAAAATAAATGTAAGTACAGTAGAGTCTCGATAATTCGAGTCTTGATTGTTCGAGTTTTCCATAAATCCGAGTTAATGAAAAAAATCAGTTTAGCTCCCAAATAATGACCAACGCATACACAATCATATGTCCACTGTGCACACCGGAGCTACCCTGCAGAAATGCCCTCCCAAAGAAAAAAAAGGATATATATAAGACCGATATATAGAGCAATGTCTTAAATACAGAAACAATTACAATTATTTTAAGATATATTTAACCTGTTGCTATCAGCAGTAATGTACATTTTTCATTTAAATATACTGAACTGAAATTTAAAAAATTGCTTTATTTCCACTTATTTATTTATTAAATTTTATGATTTGATCATTCGAGTTTTCGATAATTCGGGGTAGGCCTGGTCCTGTCCACCTGAATTATCGAGACTCTACTATAATTCAACTCACGCCGGCATTTGAAAACAAAAAAAAGTTGTATAAGGGCATCTGACTTTAAGCAATCTAAATAAAATTTGCTTTAAAAAATTGTTTTAAATTCCAAACTTATTTTTTATTACTAACTAGTCGCCTCTGAAGAACAGCTTGCTCACCGAATATTGGTGTGTTTAATCCCTTATAATTGGTTTAACTTTATATATTGGTTATGTTACTAATTATCTCTTTATCAGCTTATTCACAGCTTGATATTCGTGTTTCCTAACAAAATATTTTGAAACTTAAATTGAGAAACACACGCCCAAATTTCTAATTATGGGTGCTATTTTTAATAACCTATGCCTGTTCTGTTCATTGATATATGAAGTTCGTTGTGGAGACAAATTACATTGTCGGCACACGCATTCAAAAGACAACTGTCCGCGCCACCTAATCATCTAAGTTACCTCTGTATTCTTCATGCAAAAATTCTGAAATTAAATTGGCGGATATATTTACGAGTGTTATTGAGGAAGTCCAATAGTATAGCAGATGATTGAAATATTATGGAATGTTATGTGAGGAAGTCCAATAGTATGTTAGCCAGATGATTGGAAATATTACGAGTGTTATGAGGAAGTCCAATAGAATATGTTAGCAGATGATTAGAAATATCACGAGTGTTAGAGGAAGTCCAATAGTATGTTAGCCAGATGATTGAAATATTACGAGTGTTATGTGGGAAGTCCAATAGTATTAGCTAGATGATTGAAATATTACGAGTGTATGTGATGGAAGTCCAATAGATATTAGAGATGATTGAAATATTACGATGAAATGTGAGAAGTCTAATATTATGTTAGCAGATGATTGAAATATTACGAGTGTTATGTGAGGGAAGTCCAATAGTATGTTAGAGATGATTGAAAATATTGAGCGAAATGTGAGGAAATAATAGTATGTTGTAGAGAGGATTAAAATATTACGAGTGTTATGTGAGGAAGTCCAATATATGTTAGTAGATGATTGAAATATTACGAGTGAAAGTGATAAAGTCCAATAGTATAGTAGCCAGATGATTCAAATATGCCGCTAAACAACTTATAGAATAAGCTATATAATCATTCCAACATATTGATATATTACCTGACCTTACTGAGTTTTGTTTAAGAGATTCCAAAATTTTTTAAAAAATATAATAAAAGAAGCAAAACTTTATCACAACGTAGGCTAACAGTTTTGAAAATACAGTAAAGTCTCCCTACAACGAAGTCTCCCTACAGCGAAATTTTTAATCGGAATGTTAAATAACATTCAAAATATTCTTCATATAAGAAGTATTGTCCTCTACACAAATTTTTCAGATTCTTTATCTTTTCTGATTTTGTCATTTTGAAGAGTTGCTAATTTCTGTGCACACAAATCGCTCACACGTGCCTGTTTCTGGAACCACTCGCATTGTTCACAGTGGGGACCCGGGTTTCTACAGAGGGAGCACATTTCTATGATCAAGATTCCAAGAATCGGGGTGGAGTAGGGTGGAAAACAGCAAATGGATGTGACAATACGCATTTTATGTTTATCTTACTAGCACATATTATTCTCTAAATTGGTGAATCGTCTTACTTTTGAGGCATTTTATACAATAAAAATTAGTATAATTTTAACAAATTTATAATAATATTACTTCATTTTTAATTGAAAGCCATAACTAAATTTTTTGAACTTATACACATACTAAAAAGTTTTGTAACATTTATCACTGTACAATCTGCAAAATCTCTAATCTCCGTATAACGAACTCTGTAAGGAATTTCCAAATTGAAACCGGATTTGCGTTATAGGGAGATTTCACTGATATAAACAGAAGTTTCCCAGTCAAGTTAGCGTTAAACAATGGAAGAGAAACACGGATTCAGTATTTGTGAAAACAAAGAAAAAACAGTTTGCAATTCATTGCAACAGCGAAAAATAGTGTTGCAAGATATGCATAGAAATAAATATTTTAAGCACTTGTATTTCGTCTATTTCAGCCTTTTAAATTGCCTTGTTTCGTCTACTAAAAATAAACTTTTCCTCAACGAGAAGACATGATGATTCGAGAGAGACAGCTTGTCAGTTTTTTTAAAAAATGTCATTAATTTGTCATCCTGGATGTCACCGACTTTCCGGCAGCGAGATGACAAATTGAGCCCATTAAATTCCCCCCACTGTTTTTTCTAGATACGGCTCGGCTGCCGACTCCAGCTCTTTTGCTTAATAGAGCTCACTGCATTGAAAGGTGGATGCATCGGCATATTTACGGATCCTACTATGGTTTGGATTGAGGTCGCTTTTCATTGGCTCTCAGCGTCACGTGACTTCGCTTGCTTCCGAATGATGTCATAGGAGCGCGCTTAGTTTGGATTTCGATTTTTACTTTCTCGTATACGAAGTATACAAAGAGAAAGTATTGTAATCGTCAAAAAATTCGAGATTTTGACGAATCTCCACGTTTTAGACCTCCCTGAGTCCGAAAAACACAATTTTGGAATTATGTCTGTCTGCGTGTCTGTATGTCTGTGAACACGATAACTCGAAAACTATGAGAACTACGGGGATGAAATTTGGTATGTGGTCTTTACACATAATTTGTAAGTTTCTATCAAATTTTGGACAAAATCCGTCAAAGGGAAGTCTGTCTGTATGTCCGAAGTCATGCGAACACTATAACTCAAAAACTTGAATAGCTAGATGGATAAAATTTAGTACACAGTTTTATCGTCATGAATGTAGGTCCGTATAAAAGTTTGGGCCAAATCCGTCAAAGGGTTGACTGTCTGTCGGCCTGTATAATTTACCATTGACACCAATCCGCTATCTCCACGGGCATGCGTACGGAAGGAGCGAATTACGTCAGTTTGTCCTTGAGACGGCAAGAGTGAAACCTAGCAGTGTGCGATAGATGCGTTTTAATAGGTACGCATCTCTTTGGATTTGATTCTTTACCTAGATATTTTTCAATCACTATAATGAAAAACGTTCTGATAGTCATTGGATTCTGAATAACAGTAGGTTCGAATTTTTTTAGCCACGCGGGGGAAGGAGAAACGGCACCTTTTGGGGGAAGTATACGAGAAAGTTTAGGGGAGAACACTCCCGCTGGTTGTCTTAGCTATTGTATCTTGGAAATACCAAAATTATCTTTTAATTACGATTATTTGGTTATTTCTAAAGGGAATGATGAATTCAAGATAAAGATAATTTTGGTTTCTCCATGATACAATAGCTAAGACAAAAATCGAAATCCAAACTAAGCGCGCTCCTATGACATCATTCGGAAGCAAGCGAAGTCACGTGACGCTGAGAGTCAATGAAAAGCGACCTCAATCCAAACCATAGTAGGATCCGTAAATATGCGACGGATCTCGTGTGGTTGGAAAAAACAACAATTAAAGGGTAGGATTCTTATTCGATCTATGAAGTGCTGGCCGCTGTGGCCTGATGGTCTTCTTGCATTGGCGAAATTGCGTCAACTTTTGCGAATACGTCAGATTTTCTCTATTACATACAAATTTCTCTCCGGACTCCCAAAATGTCCGGTAAATCCGGACATTTTGATGATTCGGGCAGAAATCCGGACATGAGCTTGAAATGCAGACGTATGGTAACCCTACGTAAACGTCTCGTAACCCCATATCATTCTTCTAGCTCAAATCGTTTTTGAGTTATCGTATTCACATGAGCACGTACAGACAGACAATTTTCTAATTTTTTTATACCTATCCACAGACCCAACCGCAGATTTTTCCTAATTTCTTGATGGAAATTTACAAATTTGGCATAAAGACCACGTATCCAATTATATCCTTCTAGTTCAAACCGTTTTTGAGTAAGAGTGTTCGCAGACAGACAGACATAAATCGAAGAATGTGTCTTTCGGTTTGAGGAGGTCTGAAAAGTGGAGACGTATCGAAATTTGGAGGTCGAATTTTGTGATGATCTCATTGCTATTTCCAATTTACCAATTATTTTTTTTTTATTAATTTCTCTAAATGATTTGATTCCCTACCCTTCCTGTTTCTCCTCCTGTTTTGCTTTTCTTTTTCGAATACAGATGGCGGAATGGTTCTAGTCTTTCTTTACAAAGGAAAAAAAGGGGAATTACTTATTTAGGCGGGAAATTCGCGTTGGTTTGAATAAAAGTGAGGACATTTTATCGCTCTTCTAAGCGCGGGGTAAATTTATTTTTATGAAGGTTGTTATTCAGCCCGATGGCTAATATTTTTTATTTCAATCTTATTAACGTTTTCATGTTTGTGTTTGGTTTTCCATTTTCTTTTAAAATAATGCTATTAGATGGTACTGATCTCCTGTGCCTTTTGTTGGGAAATTTCGGGCTAAGAGAAGCTATTTTTGGCGTAATGCAAGCTTCTTACAGAAACATTTCCCAAATATTTTGAATCCATTTCGAATATAGTCCTTAGCCCTTGACAAAGTGGACTAGAATGGATTCCTTGCTTGTTTAATTCGATTCTCTCAGAGCATTTTTCTTAATTTTTTGCTTTCTTTGAATGATTTTGATTTCCATTACTTTATCCTATAGATTGATAAAGATTTATCCGATAGGTTAATTGGGTTGTAGCCCAGACATTTCATTGCGCCTACAGATTTACTATTCTGATTTTATTTTAATATTGAACCAAATATAGTATATTAATAATATAATAGCCCAGATCTGTCTCTCGGTAACGCTCTGACGTCACCAACAACAAAACTCGCGCCATAGCACTGCGAGACGTTAAACAGCATTATTTCATTGTTAGAGAACCTAAATTTCAGTCATTTTAAATTTAAAAGAGTAATTGTCGTTCTAATTTCAAATTTAATAGCTCTAAAATAGCGAAATAAAATTTTCTCTCGATTGATATAAAATTTAGTTCGCTATGATCAATAGTTCCCGACAAATTTATATTAATCATATATTTTAAATTAATTTCTGTTTTTTAATAGAAAGTAGTAAATACGTCAGTGGTATATCATGCGCGTGATATAGTTTGGACGCCACGATGCATCTGATTATTTATTGCAATCGTGATGATATAATTTGATAATATTTTTTGGCAACGTTTGACAAGCAGAGAAGTGTTTTGTTTTGATTAGACATCTGATTTATAATAAAATTGTTAAACAACCAAAAATACTTCACACGGAATGTTGTTTACCAAGAGGTTTTTTGAATAAAGAAATATGTAAATAAAAAAATATTTCCTGTCATAAAACATATGTTTATTTTATTTGTTTTGAATCAATGTTAAACATTTCTCTCGCATATATATCTATTTAAACACGTCAAATTTGACGGGAAATCTCTCGAATGAAGAGTCAATTTGCACCCGTCATACCATGACGGGCGATTTTCTAGTTTAATTATAATTTATAACTACTTTAAATATGAAAAGACACCGATTTGTTTATTGTAAGGCGTTATCAGAGAAAAGGTGATTTTCCCTTCCTTTTGCTCGTCAGTTATTTTATGAGGTAGGTATTTTCTTTGGTCTATAGGCGCTCAAATTCCTAGTTATAGTTTAGATGGGGCGCCAAATACCTCAAGCCTAGGGAGCTCAAATTTTCTGAGATGGCCCTGACTTTGGAATGTTCCCCTGCCGGAGAGTCAACCCGCACTCTAAAACTTTAAGGTTGAGCCTGCTCTCCTGGGTATTGAATGAATTACTCTTTTTTACGCTTCGTATGCATGAAAGTAATAAAAAAAAATAATTTTTTCCTCAAAAATCTGGAGGTCAGAACAAAAATCGGAAAATCGTGAGGCGCAGGTAGAAAAGCTGTACGTAAATTAAAATTGTAATCACATTTATAATGCATCTATGTAGAAATAATGTAAGCTTCTAACAGAAAAATTTCCCAAATATTTTGAATCCATTTCCAATATAGTACTTAGCCCTTGACAAAGTGGACTAGAATGAATGCCTTATTTGTTTAATTCGATTCTCTCAGAGTAATTTTCTTGGTTTTTTGCTTTCTTTGAATGATTTTGATTTCCATTACTTTATCCAATAGGTTAATAAGCTTCTATCCAATAGGTTAATTGGTCTGTAGCCCAGGGACGTCATTGCGCCTACAGATTTACTGTTCTGGTTTTATTTTAATTTTGAACCAAATATAGGATATTTAATTATAATTTATAATTATTTTAAATATGAAAAGACTCCGATTTGTCAATTATGTAGGAAAATTATTAATCTCGGCCGAAGCCAACATAATAGTCAGAAAATTGTTACCTTATGGGCACTCTAGAGGTAAATGCACCAAAGATAAAGGAGGTGAAACATTAGTTGAAACTAAATTATTTCTTATTTAAACAGGACATGAGAAAGGTATTTACACAGGTGATTATTTACATTTAAGACAAGAGAGATTTAGGGTTTGTTACTTACTTAAGTTAAATATCTACTTACATCACGTTTAAAGGTTAGTTACTGCAGGTAGGTAAGTAGGTAGATAGCCATCGCCCATCACCGCCGTGCTAATAGGGAAGAGACCCCCGTAGCTCGTTATGCTCACCTATCTATTGCATGTCCGTTCTTCTTGATTTCAAAAAGTCAGCGCCCAGGATTAAAATATTACACCTGGTTTTAACGGAGAGCTTACACTACGCATCACGTGATTAGCACCGTGAGAGCGCGTGATTGTTATCTTTCAGTATCTTTCCGCTGACACAGCAATATTCCAATGAGCTTGTACGGAAAGTGAAAAAATATTATTAGGAAGAAATTAAACTTACGCTTTTAAGTTAGACGGGAAAAATACAATTCCTACATACATATGATGAATGCTTAACAACATTTCGTTTCTTATGATAATCATTGTGGTTTTATATCTTTCTCCTATCGTTTTCAGCATCTCACGCATTTACGATTTTTGTTTCGACCTCCAGATTTTTGAGAAAAAATTAATTATTTTTCTTTTTTAATGCATTGATAAAAGCTTTTTTTAAATGATTTTTTATATTTATTATTTTCTAGTTTTCGGTCTTTCATTTATGTCATAATTCAGCACTATAAATATTTTGGGATATTGGAATCAATTTTTCACGAACTAATTCCAGCAATAATTTCTTTAAAAAGTTCTATAATAGGATATACTTATTTTTATTGAAACCTTTAAATTGCTGTGTAAAGTATTTTAGTTCTAAAAAATACTATAGATGGCGCCACTGAAACCTATCGAGTGCAAACGTAATTTTACGATTTTTTTTAATTGATAATTGAGAGCTCTAAAATTATTAAAATATTGCATTGTCTTCAAGACCCAATAAATATACAAAATTTCAGAACTCTAGTGCATTAAGAAGTGATTGAAAAATCGATCAAAAAATTCCAACCTCACACACTTACAAACCAGAAACATTTCGAACTTAGTAAAAGCTTTTAGCTAAAAATGGAAGTGCAAAATAAATCTTCCATTGCGGATGCTTCTGCCGCTGTTGCGACTTGTTCCAGGCGATGCGATCTTCAGCGAAGGAGGGAAATCAGAAAGCAGGGAACCGAGTTGATTTACATGAATGAAAAATAGCGCCACAGCTTCTGATAAAACCGGGGATCTGTCGCCATTCGGATGAACATCCCTGTAATTAGTGTCGGCTGCCCCCAAGGGGGGGGACTGTGATGCAACAGATCGGGTACAAATACCTGGTCCGTTTCCACTAATTCGATTAGCGAGGGTCAAACACGTCCGGCAGCATTTCGAATCGGAAGGCGAGGTTGCTTAACAGTAGGGGTGATTATGGATTCATGAAAAAATACCTGAAATTTTAGCAGGAAAATTATGTGTAGGCAACGGATATGTATTCATTCATTACGGCGCAGATTCAACTTTTGCATGCAACTTTTAATGTGCTTTTTTCACATAAGAAATTGATTTAATTTATTTTGTCTTAGTTCATGAGTTTTCAATAACATTCTATGACACACATGAAAAGAAACCGTCAAAATTGATAACAAAACAATATTAAAAATATAATAACATTTTGTATGGATAGCATTAATGAATATAAATATTTAAATTCTTATTGGACCATTCTTAAGTAAGATATTTATTCTTAGTTATGGTATGGCATTTTCTAAATAAATCGTTTGGATGGACTCGGCATAATCCAAAGTAAACAACAAGAACATATATACAATAAAAATCGGAGTTTTCCGTATTATGGATTATGATGTGTGTAGTTCGTAGTAGAAGCCGAAATTGCGTAGAAACTATTGAGAATCCGTAGTAGTTTGAGTCTTTGGGACTTTTTAAGTTTTAAAAAATAGATTTATTAGAAAATACCGGAATTCCAGTATTAAGGATGAAGAAAATACCGGAACACAATCACCCCTGTTAACGCTTGGCTTGCCCCACATCCCATACAGGGGTGTAGCTTGGCAGGGCCGTATTTACACATCTCTACACCCTAGGCCAAAGCATATTCTGCGCACCCTCTGAAAAAAAGTTAAAATATAATTTTCAATTTAATATACAAAAGTTTATCTTTAAAACATGCAATCAATTAATGCAATCTTTATAATCTTTGTGGATCTCATAAAAATTTTAATTCAAAATTACACTACGTATGAAGAAACAAGCATTAACACATGTAAAAATATTTCAGAGAATTTCTTGAAATCGCATGAAAAAAGGGAAAATTATTGCTTTTCTCCCGCTTCGCGTTGTTTATTGCGTTAATTTCGGATCCTGAGGAGGGGCAAAACTCTCTGCAGCTCTGGTCTGTCTTTCTCTTATTTCTTGATTGATTTTCCGCTTCCTTTTTCATTTTTTATTACTTTTTTGCATTTTCGTTGATTACTGAATTCTCAAAGTGGAAAAGTAACCCAATTAGAATAAAAACAAAAATACAATCTTTTAAAATAATTTCAGGGGGGTCTGCAGCTCTTAGGGACGAGCCGCCACTGGTGGGAATAAAATATTAAGTCTGCCACAGTGGCTTAGACAGGGTAATTGGTGCCACTGGCTAATGCAATTTTTGCCTCTATTGTACTCTAAGACTGACGCCCAGTATGTCCGTATTCCCCTTGTCTCCCAGTCACTGCGCCACTGAACGCAGAAGACATTTGCATTGCAGATTAAATTAGGCAACCCCTCTCTCCGCAGTCGGGTCGGCAACCAGTGGCGTAGCGAGGGTTAGGCTCACACAGAGCATGCCAGTTGGCGTACAAGGGTTGTCGAATAGCAATCGCTGCGAGAGCTCGCCTACTGAGACAGGAGTCCCAGTAGCCATCACCGGCCACGGCTCGACTCCTTCCGAAGATAGCATGAATGAAACGGATAACCGGATTACTAACGCTTTAATCCTCTTGCGTCCATTGTTTCTGCACATTGAGCGTATTTTTACTGCGCATGTGCGAAAAGTAGCGTAATTTTTCTGTCATAACTTAAGAGCCAGATATATAGGGCAACTTATATGAAAATTCCAGTTCAATACCGTTAGTATTCACAAAGATGTTGGCACTGCAAGTGGTAAATTGCTTTTGATCTCTCAGAGAAACAACATGATGCACAAATTGACATTTTTTTAGAATTGAATCTTCAAAAGTAATATTGAATTTTATGAAAATTGAGCATCCTAGATCCTCACGTATATGTATAAATTAAATACATAATTTAAATTGCATTTCGATGATAACTTGTTCGGAGGAAAATTAGCCCGTTACCGTTCATTGATTTCACTGTGAAACCACAAATTTCTTGAAAATAAAAAATGCTAAATTATTTTCGTTTACATATTTATGATCAGCTACATATCCAATACTCATTTTTGAAATAAATTTAGTAATTTTCAAAACGAAACATGTAGTGAACTTGAAAGAGTTAATGAACATAGACAATGTTGTCTAAGGAAAAGAAGACATAGAGAACTTACGTAACTATATGGGGGAAAAATTGAATTGTTTCCTTTTTTCTATTATGAAATTGTAGTAGTTGTAGAAGTTACAGTATTTTCGTAGTTGTTTTGTAAATGTAGCGAGTTTCAATCCAATGATTATTTCGCAATTATCCTGTATCATATTTCAGTTTAGTAATTGCATTTGTTATAGAAGAGATAGAACGAAACAGAAAGAAAAAAAATCCTTGAATATAACTTGGGTAAGTCTGTTAAAATGCTACCACTCGAAATGTTTCGAAATGATACCTATTATTTTCCGTTCAAGGGTAAAAAAAATCGCTGGACAGAAATTCATTTTATACACTACAATTATTACAAAGGACGCAGAAGATATCGGAATAGGGAAACAAGAAATGATTCTGATTATCTTTTAAATTATTATTTGTTTTTCAAAAATGAAGTAAGTTAATTTTGTATCAAAGTCGACTGCTTCCTTTCAAGTTTACCATATATATTTCAGGTAAACCTTGAAAAGCTAAAACAAAGTGAGGAAAGGAAGCAGTGAAGGCCTTAAAAAGTGCGGGGTCCTACTGGAAACAATTTTGTTCTGTTCTGGTAGTCTGTAGAATCATTAAAATATAAAAAAGCTATATTATATAGATATAAAAAATTATTGTAATTATTAAACGGAAAAACATTCAAAATGTGTGCTTAAAATGAGTCAATAATGCAGAATCATTAGAATATAAAGAATTATATTATATAGATATAAAAAATTATTATAATTATTAAACGGGAAAACATTCAAAACGTGTTTTTAAAATGAGTCAATAATGCAGAATTATTAGAATATAAAAAATGATATTATATAGATATAAAAAA